>JAJJKW010000585.1:0-16502 GCA_023805745.1 Isotricha sp. YL-2021b | reverse complement strand
CAATCCCCAATCCCCAATCCCCAATCCCCAATCCCCAATAATTGAATAAAAATTATTATAATTCCATTTATAATTTTTTTTTAATATTTAGCAAAATTATTATTTTTTAGATTTTTAACAAAGTTAAAAATAAAAATGTTATATTTTAATGTTAATTGATATTTAATTAATTAAAAATATTAAATAGTTATTATTTATAAATTCTTGTTAAGCCTAAATTACAACTACAAACAATAATAAATCTCTTATTTATAAAAAAAGAATCACTACAATTAATTTCTTCGAACTTTTTTTTATTAAGAAACTTTAAATAGTCATTTTCTGAATAAATATATTCTTCTATCTCATTATTTCTTAGAATGAATAATGAATTTTGGTAAAGAGCAATATTATTGATATTAAAATTAAAATCATAACATAATTTAATTTGTTCATTCTCTGCATCAATCAAAAAAATTATTTTATTTGAAAATCCAAAAATAATTTTATCATTTAGTTCTTTAATTGAATTAATAGTATTATTTAATTTAATAGTTTTTGTAATTTTTCTTTCTTTTATCTGAAAAAAATTTAAGTAACTTTCATTTAATAATATCATTTTCATGTTTTCCAAAGAAAAAAGTTTTTCAATATTAAAATCTAAATTTACAGAAAAATTTAATATAAATCTATCAAATTCATTTTTCCAAAAATGAATAATTCCATCATTAGAACTAGAAGCAAAATTTCCATTTTTAAGTTGAACAATATTATTTATAAAAGTCATATGTTCATTAATAATTTGATAAGGATTATTAAAAAAATTAATTAATTGATGAAAAGAAGAATAAATTTTTAGTGAATTTTGTTCTGAGATAATTATTTTTCCATTTTTAAGTTCTAAAATACATTTAACTGGAAAAAGAATTTTTTGAATTTTTATCAATCGGAAATTCCCATTAAATATTTGAATAAAATGTAAATTAAAAGCTTTTTCAAGAATTAAAATTGAATTTTGAATTAAAGTTACATGCATTATTTTTTTATTTAATTTAAAAGAATCGAATAAATTAATTTTATTTAAAATTAATTTATTTGTGTTATTTCTCTTGTTAATGTGATTAATGTTTCTTTTTGTTTTTTGTTGAATTATATTGTTTTTACATCTGAATTTTTTTGATCTATTAATTGAACTAGTTAAAGAAGGGTTTCTATCGCACATAAAATTTTTTTGAAGTTAATTAAATTTTAAATTTAAAATTATTCTTATGTATAAAATAAATCAAAAATTTTATTTAAATTTCTTCTGATTAAATTTAATAATTTTATAATACAATTTTAAAATTAAATTATTAATTTTATATATTTCAATTTAATCTAAGGAAATAAATAATTATTTTAAATAAATTATCCTATCTTTCCAAATTTCATTAAATCATAAAAAAATATATTTAAAAATGTCAAAAAGGGAATTATTTAAAGAAGCATTCATATTTTATCAATATAATATAAAATCAAAATATTTAGATGAAACCAAATATTTAATAAGTGGAAATTGGATAATTAAATGGCAGGATTTTAATTATAACTATCTTTACAATTATTTTCAGAATATAGAAGATAAATATGATTATGAGATGTATTTTCATAAAACTGAAAAAAATATTAATAATTTAAATAGTCCCAAAAATCCTGGAATGATATTAAATCAAGAAATAATTGAACAATTTGACTCATTTTTAAATGATGGAAATATCAATGATAGTTTTAATTATGTTGTTGATAAAAATAAAAATAATTATTTGAAAATACCACAAAAATTATGGACTTTATTTTTACAACACTATGACGGAGATATTAGCCTCCCTTCATTTTACTCTGAACAAGTTGGATATAAAATTGTTTTTTGCGATGAAAAAAAAAATATTTTACAAGAAGGGAAAATTTATTTCAATGATAATAATAAAAAGGATTTAAACAAAAGAATTTATAATATTCTTAAAACTAATAAATTAAATGAAATAGAAATAAAAAAAAATACTTCATTAAAGGATATAAAAATTGAAATGAAACAAGCATATATACAAAACAAATATTATTTAGTAACTATTAATGGAGCAAAAAAAAAAAAAAATTATCAAAATGAAGAAGAAAGGTTTTTAGAAACAAAAAATGAGAAAGAATTATCAAATTTATTACAATCAAAATCAGAGTATCCAAATTCTCCAGATTCAAATATATATAATGAGAATAATAGAATCCCAATTAATTATATGAATAATATTTCAAACTTAGATTCTCATTTAAATAAAAAGAGTGAAAGCTCAAAAATAAAAATAAAAAAAATGGCAAAAAGTACAAGTCAAAACCATATGACTGTTAAAAAATATAATCAAATTGAACACCAAAAAAATGGAAAAAAACAATTTATGCAAATAAATATAAATCAAAATTTTCAACTAAAACAATTTATTATTCCAAAAAAAAATGAAAATGAAAGTCAAAATAATTTAAAAGGTGTAATTGGACTTATGAATTTAGGAAATTCTTGCTATTTAAATTCTGCAATTCAAGTTTTAAGTAATATAAAAATTTTTAGAGAATATTTTTTAAATGAAGATTTTAAAAAAGATTTAAATTATAATAGTGATTCAAAAGGAGAAATTGCAATGTCTTTATATAGGTTATTAAATGAAATGTGGAATTTCAAAAAAGAAATTTTTCCAAGTGAATTCAAAATGACATTTTCAAAATATAATATATTATATAATAATCAATTGAGTCAAGATTCAATACAATTTTTAATATGTTTATTAAGTTGTTTGTTAGATGATTTATCAGAAGGAAAAAAATTAGATAAACATATTGATGAATATGAAAAAACAGAAAAAGTAAGATGGGATTTATATAATTTCCTAAATAAGTCTAAAATTTTTGAATGGTTTTATGGAATGAATAAAAATGAAACAAATTGTTTAAATTTAGATTGTAAATATAAAAAATTTGGTTTTGATATTTATAATGTTATTCATTTACCTTTACATGGGGCTGAATTTACTTTTGATAATAATTACATAAATTCTAATAATTTTATTTTTGTTAATTGTTTTATAATATTATATCCTTTTAAAATTAAAAATAAATGTATTTGTGTTAAATTCCCAATTGATAAAAATTTATATGGCAATATTATTATTAATCATATTATTAGTTTTATTAAAAAAATTACAAAAATTAATAGTTTTAAAGTTAGGTTTGATGATTCTTCATTATTTAAAAATAATATTATTGAATTAAATGGAGAAGAATATTTAATAAAAAAAAAATCGATAAGTGAAAAAATTAATATATATTTTTATCAAAATAATATAGAAAAAAGTAATTTTAAAAAAGATATTGATTTAATGGAGCATTTAAATAAAGAAAAAGAAAATATTTTTAATTTTTTTTACACCGAACATTTAAAAATAAAAGAAAATTTTAGAAATCAAATTTTCATCAAAAAAAATATTGATAAAAATAGTTTTTCTGATTTTTTAATTACAAATTTTAAAATTAATAAAAATAATATTCACAAAATAGGAACTCAGCAATTATTTAAATTTGATGAAAATGAAACTTTAAATCAATTATATTTAACTATATGTTCATTTTTTAGTGATATTATAGAAAAAGAACATAATGAACTTTTCATAAAAGAGAAAAGTTCTAATAAAATGGAAAAAATAGATATAATACAATATATATCTGAAAATTATGATAAAATAAAATTTCCTTTTTTAATTTCTATTTGTTCAAAAAATCCAGCATTTAATGAAAAAGATAAATTAATTTTAATTCCAAACAACGATATTATTTTTAAGGATTTTTTAAAAAAATTAATTGAATTTGAACCTTTTATTACACAATTTTCCACATTAAATTTAAATATAATATGGTTCGAAAAAAATAATGATAATATTAATCTATTGGATAATCTTAATAATTATTATTTTTTTGATTTTTTCAAAGATTATATTTCAAAAAATTCAATTTCAAATAATGGAATAAATATGGCTAAAAATTGCTTGAACTTAAAAGATTTAATTAATTTTTCTAATTCAAAAGAAATATTAATAAAAGAAAATATTGTTTGTGAGAAATGTCATCAAGAAGTGTATACTCAATTAACATATGTACAAATTCCAAAAATTATAATATTTCATATACAAAGAAAAGAAAATGGAAAAATAGATAAACATTATTTTGATTTTGATTTTTCATTTGATTCTGAAAAATATTTTCCAAATTTAAAAAATGAAAAATATGAATTAGTAGGAATTATTTATTATTATGATTCTTTAAGTGATGGTCATTATAATTGTGCTTGTAAAAATTCAATCTATCAAAAATGGTTTAAATTTAATGATAATGAAATTTCTAGAATGAAAGAAAATGAATTAAAAAATGAAAATGTTTACGCTTTAATTTATCAACAAGAAAATTTAAATAATAAATAGAAATCATTTTTTATTATCAAATAAATAATCTTTAAATGAGTATTAAATTTAATTAATTTACATTATATTTCAATAAATAAAAGAAAACTCTTTAATAAATTATATATTTTTTTTAAACTTAATTATAATAAATATTTTTCAAATAACTTAAACAAATTTACAGAATAATTCAAAAGATGATAAAAAATAAAATAATAAAATAATAAATATTTAATTCTTTTTAAATGGGAAATTTTTGTGATTTAAACAATCAAAATTCAGAAAAAAGAATGTTAATAAAAAACTTATCTCCCGAAATTTATCATTCTTATTCCGATTCTTTTTTAAATGAAATTTCAAATACACAATTAAAAGTAATTAGTTTTGTAACATTTTATTCAATTTTATTCGAATTAGATGAACTAGATTATAATAATAATTTTTCAAAATTTTTTATTTATAATGATAATTCTCCTGAGTATAATCTTTTTTTTTCAATTAGTGACTTTGATAATTTTATTAATAAAATTATGGAATTAAGTGAATTAAAAAATATAATAACAAATGATTATGAAAATAATATTTTAACAGAAAAATTATTATTTTTTTATTTTGAATTAAAACTATTATCTTTTAAATATTCAAATGATAATGAAGAAAATATAATGAAAAAATATTATTGTATTGCAATTGGTTATATATTTTGTGGAGGAGAATTTATAGATAAAATAGAATTTATTTATCAAACTTTTAAAAATGAAGAAGGATATTTTGTGAAAAATAATAAAAAATTTGAAGAATTTTTATTAATATGTTTTTTAGCTGGTTCTTACTGTCAATTGTCTTATAAAAAAAATTATAGCCAAGAATCTTTTAGAAATGATAAAGAAGTTTTTTTTTCAGCATTTAATGTGATTAATAATAAAAAATTATGTAATATTTTTATTCAAAAATTTTTTGAGGAAAAGGATTTTTATACCTATGATGAATTTATTAGAAAATTTTTTAATGATGATTTTCAATGGATTTTAACAAGTAATGGAATTAGATATCAATTGGAAATGAATAATCCAGTTTTAAGAAGCAATATTAAAAAGGATAATTAAAAATTATTAACGTTAATTTACTTTATTTATTTAATATATTTATTTCTCATTTTAATAGAAATTTTTTTAAAAATTATTAAATGATAATGATATTTACTACTTCAAAAATTAATATTTAATTATATTTTATAATCTAATTATTATATATATAGAAAAAAACCATTGAATATTTGTTTAAAATAGAATCATTTTTTAAACAAAAAAACCCATATTTATATTTTTATTAATTAATATAAGTTTTTCCTTTTATTTTTATCTCCTCTTTTTCATCACTTTCATTAGAATCTTTTTTATGATTTTCAATTATTTTAGCAAGATTTTTTAATCTTTTTGAAAATTCGTTCTTAGGTTTTTTTTCATTAATTACAGAAGAAAAATATTCAGAATAAAAGAATTTCGGATTATTTAAATTTAAAGAATTTTTTTCAATATTATTTTGAATTAAATTAAGTGTATTAGTATTTTTTTTATTTAACAAAATCCTATTTTCATTAATTATATTTTCATTACTTTTTGTTGTTTCTCTTTTTTCAATTACATTTAAAAAATTATTATTTCTTTTACTTTCAAATAAAGTTTTTCTTCTTTTTTGATTATTATTTTTATCATTATCAAAAAAAGAAGGAGTGTTTTCATTTCCAAAAAATTGTTTTAAAGAATGAGCAGGAGAAATTATTTCAGAACTTTGAGTATAATCTTCTGAGTTTTTTTTTGAACTAAACATTATTTTACTTAATCTCCTTTGAATTGTTTGTTGATTATTATTATGTTTATCTATAAAAATTGTATAATGATTTTTTGGACTTTTTATTATACTTTTAGTTTTATTTAATTTATTTATTAATTCAGAATTCATTGGAGAACTACTTGTTCTTAATATTTTTTCACTTGAATTTTCTAAATTAGTATTATTATTATTTTCAATTAAACTATTTTGAAATTGTTCAAAATAATATTTAAAATTTTCTTTTTTTTTTTCTCCTCCTTTTAATGTGAAATTTTCTATTTTTTGAATTTTTAATAAATCAAAAGAACTTTTTTTAATTAATATACTATCTTTGAAACTAAGATTATTTATGTTATTATTATCATTATTACCTTTATTATATAAAGATTTAGAATTTGAATTATTTAAAAACATTAATATACTATTTGGAAATTTTTTTTTAAAAGAATTAAAACTTTCATTATCATTTAAAGTAATATAATTATATCCTTTGAAACAATTATTAATATCTTTAGGAAATAAATCAGAAGAAATTTTTTCACTACTATTAATTTGAATAGATTCTTCAAAAGGAAAAGATTCATTATTAATTTCATCAGTAGAATATAAATTAGAAGATATTAAAGTTCTTTTTTCTTTAATAGAACTATTATCAGAAAAATAATCAAAAAAATCATTTTTAGGATTTGTAACAATTGTTTTTTGAGATTTTGAAGATAAATTTGATTCTTTATCACTTTCAGAATTAAAATTATTTTCTTTTTTATTATTTTCACTTTTTAAAGTTTTATTACTTATAATTGTTTTTTTACTTTTATCACTTTTAACACTTTTTGATTCTAAAGAAGAATTTTCATCTTCTTCTTTAATTATAGTTTTAATATTTGTTGCTCTTCTAATATTAAAAGGAATATTTGAATTTTCAGATTCTTCATTTTCATTATTATCTTCTTCTTCTTCATATTCACTTGGAATACTTTGTAATTCAAATTGTTCATTTGAATTTTTTATTGAATTTAATAAATTTGTTTCATTTAATAATTTATTACCTTGAGAAGGATCAATTCTAAAATAATGATTTTCATTATTAATTGAATTCTTTTTATTTCCTTCATTTCTTATATAAAAAAATTTTAATGTTTTATTCATTAATCTTTCTATTTGTTCCATATTAAATAAACTTTTTTTTATTATTTTTCTCCATATTCTCGGAAAATCCATTGAAATTTCTACTGCTTCTGTTTTTTTTAATAAAAATAATTCACAATTTTTACTTTTTACTCTTACACTTAAAGGACTTCTTTTATTTAAAAACATTAATATATCTCCAAAATGTTCATTTTTTCTTATTTCTATTATTTTAATATATTGTCTTTGATTTATTTCATTATTAAAATTTCTTAAAGTTTTTATTTGTTTTATTTCTTCTTCTGTTGGTCCTTCAATTTCATTAGGTATAATATTATTGTTTAATGATTGAATTGGAAGTATTCCTTTTGTTAAATTAAATTTTAAAGAATCCCTTGAATGTCTTATTGTTTGTATTTTTTGAATTGTTTCTTTTTTTATTATAACAGGAATAGGTATTTCTAAAGATAATTTTCCTTTTTTAACAAAAATTATTTCTTCAATATAATCTCCTTCATTTACTAATCTTTCATTTTTAGATGCTTGAATAGGTTTTAAGGCTAATATTACTCTAATTACAAAATCTGAATTATTAAAATTTTTAAAAAATACAAAATTATTTATTACATCTTTATACATTTCAATTATTAATTTATTTCTTAAAGCTAAAGGTAAATTATCTATTATATCATTTGTATCTTTTTTCCCATGATATAATCTATATAATAAATATTTAGATATTTTTTCATATAAACTTTGAGGCATTTTTTCATGATTTATTCTTATTTCTTCTAATATTTCTATTTTATTTCTATAATCTAAAGTTTTTGAATCAAAACTCTGAACATAATTAGATAAAGCAGAAACAGCATAAGAATATATCATTATTCCAACTACTAATAATATTAAATTAAAAAATCTTTCATATATAGAAATAGAAACTATATCACCATAGCCTATTGTAAATATTGTTGCACAAATGAAATATAAAGATGCTATATATACTTCTAATTTATTTTTTATTTCTAAATTATTTATATAAATCCAATTAGGAAAAGATAATTGAGATAAAAAAATATAAACACAAGATAATAAATGGACACTTACAAAAAAAATAAATAAAAACATATATAAAGTAAACCATTTTATTAATAAATTATCTAATCTACTTAAATTTACACTTATTCTTCTTAAAAATGAATTATTTTTAAATGTTTTAAATAATTTTAATATTCTTAATAATCTAAATAATTCAAATATATCTAAGAAAGAACTTATATTACTAAAAATAATTTTATTTTTCATTCTATAATAATCAATAATAGTTAAAATAGAATTAATAGGAATTCCACTTATTAAATTAATCCAAAACCATCCTTTTAAATAATGTTTTATTATCATTCTATGTTTTGTAATTAATTGTTCTTCAAAATTATCATAAGCAACAAAAAATCCTATAAAAAAATCAAATAAAAAAAATATATCAATTGTATGATCAACAATAACATTTTTTGTTATATATTTTTCAATAGAATAAATATTAAAAGCAAAATCAATAGGTGGAAAAATAATTGCATAAATAGAAAATAGTAATAATATTAAATCAAAAAAATATAAAAAATTTCCATTAGGTTCTATATAAAAATAACCTTCTGTTTCTTCTAAAAATTCTTCATCACTTAAAGAATCATAAACAGATTGTTTTTCTTTCATTAATCTTCTAAATTTAATTTCATTAATTTCATTTTCATTTGATTGAGTTGTTTCATTTGAATCATTTGAATTTATAGTTAAAGAATTTTTATTTATTTCTTCTTCTTTAAATCTTTTTTCTTTTTCTAAATCTAAAATTGAATTTTTTAATTCCTCTTTATTTTCAAAGTTTTCATTTAATTTAATAGTAGTTTTAAATAATTTTTTATCTTCTTGTTCTTTCATTATAAAACTATTTCTTAACTCTTGACAAATTGTATTAAATTTTTTATAATTAAGTTTACTTAAATTAACATAATTTCTTATATCAGTTTCTTTATACTTTTGGTTATTTTCTATTATTTGATTTGGAATTTTTTTCAATTTATTTTCTAATTTTGGACTTTGTATTCTTTTTAATTTATTTTCTAATTTTGGACTTGCAGTTCTTTTTAATTTATTTTCATCTTCATAATTAAATGAAGCTTTCTTATATGTATTTAAATTTTTTTTAATTTCTCTTGTTGATAAAGTATTTTTTTTATTAATATTATAATCATTACTTTTTTTATACTTTATTTTTAATTTATTCAATTCATCATTAATTTTTAATTTTGTTCTGATTTTATTTAAATCATCACTATTTTTAAATTTTATATTTTTATTTAAACTTCTTAAATTACTTTCTTTTTCATCTTCTGAAGAATTATCAGAATAAATTAATTTACTTTTACTATCATCATTAAATTCATTTTTTTTGTTTACTTCAAATAAAGATTTTAAACTAATACTTTTCCTATTTTTATTTTTAATATTATTATGACTATTAGATTTCTCCGAATTATTATTATTACTTTTGATAGAAATAACAGAAAATTTTCTCTGATAAAATCTATTATTATTATCTGATAAACCAGAAAATTTTCTTTTCATTGAATTATTACTTTTTATTTTCATATTATCAAATTTATTTTCATTTTGAAAACTATTTCTATGATTAAAAGATTTAATATTTTCATTTCTTTGGAAAAATAAATTTTTATCTTCACTATCTAAAGTTAAATTACTTTTTTTATTTTTTTTTTTTTTATATATTTTAAATTTATTATTTAAATAACCATCTTTCTCAGAATTAAAATTATTTTCATTTAAATTATCAGAATCAGTTCCTCCCATTAAATTAAATATATTTGAAGGTTCTTTGAAATTATTATTATTTTTTATTCTTTTTAATTCATCTTCAATATGAAAAATTTGTTTATCATCTGGATCAGCATTAATTAAAAAATCACTTAATAAATTTTTAACATTTAAAGCTGCATCTGATAAAGTTTGTAAAGCTTGAGAATGAATATCAATTTGATTATAATTATTATTTTCATTATTAAAAAATTTATTATTTGAGATTGAATTTCTACTTTTTAATGATATTCTACTTTTTATTGAATTCCTATGACTTTGTGTTGGAAGTATATTTGGATTTTTGTTTTGTTTTAATCTATCTAATTTTAGAAGAACATTATTCATTTTTGAAGTATTATCTTCATATGAATATTTTTTCATTTTTTTTATATTTTAAAATTTTAGAATATTTTAGATTTTCAATATACATATTTTTTTTAATAGTTTTATTCTTTTTATTTTTATAATATTATTAATTAAAAATTTGTTTTTATTTTAAATTATATGTAATTATCTCTTTTATTATTATATGACAAATTGAAACGTTTGGTTATCAAATTTAATTTGCACTAACTCTTTGTTTATTGAAATTGACATAATTAAAATTTATTTCTAAAAATAAAATATATCATTATTATTACATTAATTGTTAAGGAAAATAAAATAAAATATTTCAATAAAAAGGATAAAAAAAGATATAAAATAGTTAATCTAATAAACATAAAACAAATAAAAATATGATAATATTTGACATTTTCTATTTTATATTAAAAAGATTTTCTTAGAGAAGCTATGCTCTTTTTATTAAACATAAAATATTTTTTTTAATGTTTTTCATTTAAATTTTATATTATTTACATTTAAATAAACAATAATTTTGCAATTTAAATTATCTTTTGCTCATATTAAGTGTTATTTATCATTATTCAAAAAAAAAATTAACAAAATATTACATATAGGGATTTCTACTTATATCAATAAAAAAAATCAAATATTTGTTATTTCAATATTAATATTTATTAATTTATTTATAAATATCACTTTCAATTATACATGTTCATATTTTCTTTTTGATATCTTTTTCTTTTTCTTCAGAAGGAGCTTTTTTGGTTTTATATTTAATATAACAATTTCAATAATATTTTATTTAAAAAAATTCCCATTTTAAGCAAATGAAGATTTTTATATATAATTGTATATTCTTTTATTTCCTATTTTGCTAGTTTTACCGAAATGCATTGTTTGATTAGTAACCTTCCTTTATATAAAATTATTGATTTATTATTTGAATATATATTTATTTTTTATTCTAATAAACACCATTTATTATGTATTATTTGATTTATATTAATTATTTTATTTTTATTAAGAAAAACGAATAGATTTATTTTTATAAAATTATTTTATAGAGAAATCTAATAATAATTTCAAATTGAGGATTCCAAAGTATTTTGATAAACAATTATTCATAAATAAATTAAACTTTATATAAGTTATCTACTAAATTAAACTTTTGAATATTTTTTTATATTTTTTAAAAATTTAATCAAAAACATTAAATTACTTTTATATATTATCTTTTTGAATGAAATTAACTTAATTCTGATATTGGGTTTTTAATGTAAATTTATACTTTTGAATCATTGAAAATGTTTATAAAAATAATTTGAAATAATTTTATAAAGGATATCTATTATATTCTTCAATATAATTTTATTTAGTTTCTTCATCTGAAAATGATTTCACAAATAAATTCCTTTTCATTTCACCTTATTTATAATTTACAATTTGGATTTTTCAATAATTGAAATTCAATCCATCTTCATAAATTTTCATCAAAAAAAGATTTAATATAAATCTCAATCTTTAATTTTTAATATTTATTTTCATTATAATTTTTTTTTCAATTTTGAATTTTTTGATGAAAAAAATGAGAATTTTTTTGATATTGAAAACAAGATGATTTATAATCTTTCAAAATATAATTTTTTTTATTTTAACTATATGATTTTACATTCTAATTTTTTATTATTTTTATCATGATAATTAAAATAAAGATTTAATAAAAATTTAAAACAAAAATATTATTAATTTTAATGATATGATTAATGAAAAAATTTTTATATAATTAAATTTTATAAAATAAATTTAAACAGGAATTTTATTTGAATTAAAGAAAAAGTATAATATTGGAAATTTAATTTTTTTTTAATAAATAAATATAGGAGTTATTGAAATTAGATTATGTTATATCAACTTTTTTAAATGAAGAAAAGAAATATTTTAAATTCAACAATTTTTTAAATTAAAATTTGACTTAAAACATTTAAAGATTTAAAAAAATGTTTATTTAAAAGATTTAAAGAAGGACATTTATTAAACATTTAACTCATATCTATAACATTATTGTATTAAAATATCTTAATTTAAAGAAATTAAAGAAGAACATTGATTAAACATAAAACTCACATCTTTAACATTATAAGTATTAAAATTATCTAAATTTAAAGAAATTAAAGAAGACCATTCTTTGAACATACTTCTCATTATTAAAAATTATCATTTTTAATATTAGATAAATCGATGAAATTAATGAACATTTATAAAATAATAAATTAAAATTTTTAATATCTTTCTTAAATTTGATTTTTAATTTATATTCTCCTATTTCATTAAATTCATATTCAAAACTAAAATTTATTTTTTTATCATTTAAATATAATTTACAAATTTTCTCTTATTCTTTTTCATTTATTTCATATTTACTATTATTCCAAATTCTTTATTTTTTTCTTCAATTTTTATCAAGAGATTTTCATCTAAACAATTTAATATTTGAATTGGTTTATTTAAATTTTCATATAAAATATTAAAAGTACATAAAATATATTCATCTTTTAATTCTATTAATCCAATATTATCTTCTATTTCTATTTTTTTATTTATTTTATTTAATAATTTATTTTAAAAATATTATTTTTTAAATCAATTCTATAAATATCAATATTATCATTGTTATCTTTTAATTTATTAATAAATAATTCAATATTTTTCTTTATCTTATTCAATTTATTTATATTATCATTTATATGGTTTAATAAATTTTCAAATTTATTTAATTCTTCTTCATTTAATCTAATTTCACAAAAAGGAATAATTTCGTATAATAAATGATTATTTAAATAATTTTTACAAATTTTTTTTACAATTAATACAAAAATAATTAAATTGTTTTGAATGGAAATAGCATTCAATTTTATTATTTTTAAAAATGAATGATTAAAATAATCTTCCCAACATATTCTTTCATTTATATTTATTTTTAACATTTTTTTAATAAATCATTTAAATCTTCATTTTCATTTTCTTTTATTTTTATTTTATTATATTTTATATTTTGATATAGTTCATATTCTGTTTTACCCTTATAAATATATTCATTAAATAACATATAATAAATAATTATTCCTAAACTCCATATATTACATTTTTTTGTAATTTATTTTCCTTCTATTATTTCTGGAGATTTTGATAAACAAGGTATTTGAGATGAGTTTGATAAATTTAATTTATTAATAAATAAATTGATTCATAAATACTTAATTTAAATAATATTTTATTATTATTTAAAGATATTAAGAAAGTTTAATATTTCCATTAATTATTCTTTTTTCTTTCATTATTTTTAAATTTTATTTAATTCAATTAATATTTCTCTTATTTCATTTGGAGATAAACATCTTTTATTTAAATTTTGTTCTAATTTAATTTATATAATTCCATTATTATATTTCTTTTACTTCTATATTATTTTCTAAATTAATTGCTTGAATTTTTTCTTTTAATAATAATGTAACATATATTTTTTTATTTATTTCTTTCATTACAAAATATTTTCCATTTTCAATATTTTTAATTGAATAAACAGAAACATATTTTCTTGAATATTACATATTTTCTTTTTTAAATTTATTCCATATTGTTTTTTTAACATTTATAATTTATAAAATATATTTAATATTTTTTTCAATAATAATTCCAAATTTGAATAGATTTATCTTTCAAAAAATTAACTTCTATTTCTTTCAGTTATTCTTGATGTAAAGAATATTGAATATTTTCCCATATAAAAATTATTCTTTTAATTTTATTTCTAAAATTATAAAATCTTATTGATTTTTTCATAATTATATAATTTATAACAATTTAATATTATTATAAAGAAATTGTATATCTGAAGAAAAAGAAAAAAAAATCAAATTTGAATATATAATGAAAAATTTTTAAAGAAAAAGATTAATGTAAAAACTAATAAAAACAAAAAAGAAATTATCTAATCAAAAGTGAACAAATAAAAATTTCGAATTTTAATTATTGAAATTAATAATTCAGAATTATTTTTAAATTGAAAAACAAATAGATTATTTATCAATATAAAGTAGATAAAGAGAGTGATTATTCAATTTCAATAATATTTAAAAAAGATTTAGATAATTTAATTATATTGTTTCAGGGTTTTATTCTTTAAAATTTTTGAATAATTCTGATTTTAATAATGATTAGAATAATAAAATGAATGATATTTAATTGTTTATCATTCATTGATCTAAATATTTATTTAAATTTATTTTAAACTTTTTAAAAAATATTAATTTTAATAAAAAATCAAAAAATAATTTTTTTTCTTATTTTATTTTTTGTTTTTTTTCCTGGCATTCTTCAAAAAAATTTTGGAAAAACATTTTTTCAATCTTATCTCATATATAAATAACCATTTTCAAATTAAAGAGAATATGAAAAATTTGCTTTACAAAATTACTTGAAAATTTGGGAACAAAGAAGGAACAAAAGATTTTTGCTAAACCAATATTTATTATTAAAATAGGATAATCTTCCAGACCTTAAAATAAATATTAAAAAAGATAAATGTAATTTACAGTATCATATTTTTATAATTAAATTATAGATAATTTATCTTAATCAGATGATATTTATAAAAATTATTCTTAAAAAAGACAATGATGCAATGATATAAGTGAAAATTTACAAAATTTAATTTCATATTCTAATAAAAAAAAATTAATATAATAAATAATGAGATTGATTTTGAAGAATAATAAATTGATTTTTTTTAAAATAAAAAATAATTTATAATTAATCCGAAATCTTAATGATTTAGTGAAGGATTAAATGAAATAAAGAAATTTAAAATTATAAATGTTAAAAGAATTATAGATTGAAAAAATTAAAATCTTTTTAAAAATAATTTAAAAAATATAAAATAAATTGAATATTTCAAATACAATATTTATATTATTAAACAGGAAGAAGAGACAAAAATAATTATTTTTTATCATATTCAAATTATCCTTTTTAAATTGAGAATTTGTTTTTTGTTTTGATTGATGAAACACATTTTTTTTTTTAAATTATTTAAAGCCAAAAAGATTGAAGTAATTTTATCTTAAATAATACTTAAACTTAATATTTTGGGTCACTAAAAATGCTTAAAATAAATAATGATATAGTAAAAATCAACATATTATCCAGTTTAAAATCTTATAGAGCAAAATAAAAAAAATTTAAAATCCAGAAAATTATTTCTCTGTCATAGGGGAAAAAAATTTTCAGATACTAACTTTTAACACATTTAATAAAATTAAATAAAATATTTCACCAAATATTTTTAAAAAGTGATAGAACTTTTTTCTTTCATGTCTTGAATCAGCAGTGTAATTTTTTATTTATCATTTCTCCAACTTTCTCTAAATTACAGTTAATTATATATATTTTATATTATAAAAAACCTCTATTTTAATTCTAATTATGATTTTATTGAAAAAAAAGTATTCTATAAAAATTTATCTAATTAATTAAAAATTTAAATAAGAATTACTTATTGTTAAATTTATGATTATCTTATTGGAAATATTATAAGTAACTAGAAATAAAAGAAAAAATTAATAAATATAATTAAAATTAACAAATGAAATCAAACAATTTTTTTAAAAACAGGATAACTCTTTCATAATTTATTTCAAATAAATGATATTTTAACTTCAAAACTGGATGGCTACTTCTACATAATATCATTTTCTATTACAAAAATTTAACAAATTTTTGATGACAATTTTTTAAATATATTTAATATTGAAAATTAATTATCTATTTGAAAAATAATTACCCAAATTTCAATAATTCACGTCTTAT
>JAJJKW010002036.1:0-16515 GCA_023805745.1 Isotricha sp. YL-2021b | reverse complement strand
TCAGATGCTGATAAAGATATTCCTGGGGCAGGACAATATTATAAACCAGAACAACCAAAAGGACCTTATTATTCTATTACTGGTAAAGGAAAGATGACTTCAGATATAAAAGATAATGGAGTACCTTCATCTAATACATATAATGTTGATAAAGCTACTGCTGCAAAGAAAAAAAATCCAAGTTGGAAAATTGGTACTTCAAAAAGAGATGATGAAGTTAAAAAGAAAGTTAAAGAAAATGTTCCAGGACCAGGTACTTATGAACAAGAAGATAAAACTAAAATTAAACATCCTGAATATAAATTCGGTACTGGAAAAAGAGAAGGAGAAAAACCAAATGATGTTCCAGGACCTGGTTCTTATAGAATTCCTTGTTCTATTGTAGATGTTAATGATTATACCAGAGAACAAGGTGAATTTGATCCTGAATATAGATATGTTTAAATATTAAAAGAAATATATTATTTTTAATTTATTTTTTTATTAACATTATTTTCAAGAAAAAATTTAAATTTTTTTATGTAATATAAATATTATTATTACCATTTATACATTTATTTTTATATTATTTACAAATGATATTTTATTTAAATTTATTTTTTTATATTTTTGAATTTAACATAATATTTAAATTTGAAAAAAGAGAACTTGAAAAATTATGTTTTTTTGTTCCTTTATTTGCTTCATCATCATATAAAGATTTAAAATTTTTATCAAGATAAAATGTTTTACTATTCATTGTTCCCTTAAAATTAAGATATCTCTCAGATTTAGTTTTATTCATTTTTTCTTCTGATAAATTATTAATTAATGAAGAAGAAATTATATTATTTAATCTAATACTCTTTTTTCCAGTTGATTTATTTCCAATATATTTCATTTTTTTAGGTAAAACATCATGTGGACTTATATAAGAAGAATTAGAATTAATATTGGATTCAATTGGTCTGAAAATTTTAATAGAATCAATTGGAGAAGTTTTAAAGATACTTTTAATATGTTCTTTTTTATTAGATATTAAAGTACTTAAATCATTTCTATTTAATGGTTTATTTGTTGGAATTGTTACTGTAATATTTGTCATATTTCCATTAAAATTTATAGTTGAATAAACACTTTTATTTTCTAAATGAACATTTTTTGATAAACTATGATATTGATTAAAAGTTGAAGTTGGCTTTGAATATATATGACGATTTCTAGTTAAATATTTATGATTATTATCTAATAAAAATATATCTTTTTCTTTTTTAGAATTATTATTTAAATATTTTAATGAAGGTAAAGAATCTTTATTTGTTATAAATGCTTTTGTTTTATTTGTTTTTTCATTAAAAAATTCAGAATGGGAATTTGATCTTAAATGATTAGATAAATGTCTTTTTATTTTTTGTGGTATATCATTTATATATTCAGTTTCATTTTGATTTTTTTCTTCATTTTCACTTAAATATTTATCATAATTATAATTTACATTATTTTCAACTCTATTACCTGCAGATTTTATAGAATTATATATTTGTTTATATAAATATTTTTTTTTCTTAGCAATAAATTCCAATAAATTAGTTTTTAATTTTTTATCATCAGTAGAATTTAAAATTTTAATAAAATCGAAAACAGAAATTTTTTGAGCTTCTCCTTTTTCACTAATACATTTAACATAATATAATCTTTTTTTACATTCTAAAGCATCTTCAATTCCAATTACATCTTTATAATTAACAACTCTAACAAGAGCTTTAAATAATTTATTATTATTTAATAATTGTTCTTCTTCATTTTTAATTTCAGCAAGAGAAAGTTTTTTTCTATGAGAAATAGTAATTTTTCTACTTTTATAAGGATTAAAAAAACAAGGCGAAATATCTGCATTTTGTAATAAATCATCATATAAATGTTTTAAATCAGTATCTTTCATTTTTCCATTATCAAGACATTTTTTTATTATATTATCTTTAGCATTTATAATATAAGAATAAAAGCTTTGAATCCAACCAAAACTAATCATTGAATAAGCTTCAAAATAACCACTATTAATAAAATATATATAATCACTATCTTGATTTTGTTTATATAAATAATCTCCTTTTGTTAATTGTATTTTAGAAAATCCATTAAATAATTTTAACATTAATCCAGAATTCCAATTTTGAAATAAAGGATAATTTTTTCGAAATGTATTTAAACTTTTTTCAAGTCTTTTTTGTTCTAATTCTCTAATAATTCTATTATAATCACTTTTAGTTAAAGAAATACAATAAGTTTCGTTAAGAGCTTTAACTGAAGCATTTCTTTTACAATTTTTAATTAAAGCAATTTCTCCAAAAGGAAAACCTTCACCAAAAATTCCTAATTGTTGATCTTCTTCAATAAAAAAATAAGAAACTTGTTTTAAACTTTGAGCATTAGAATCTAATTTAAATAAAATTTCAACATCTATTTTTAAATGAGAATTTTTTTCTAACATTCTTTCATATTTTAAATTATCTAATTCATGATATCTTATATCATACATTAAATCAGAATATTTTTGTAATGTCATTTCTTTTCTATTATATATTGGTTTATATAATGCAACTTTTCCCATTAAAACTATATAAAATTTATCTCCATCTTCACCAAATTTCATTATATATTGATTTGGATTATATTTTTCTAAATTTAATACTGAAACAATTTTTTCTGATTTAGCTAATTGATCATCTTCTTTTAATTTTTTAAAATAATCTATTTTTTCAGATAATAAATTTGTAATATATTTTATTTCTAATTTTGTCCTTTGAATTTTTTCTTTTTTTAAAACTTCTATAATATGTTCTTCTGCCGTTTTTTTTTTTATTTTCTCTCTTTCTTCTTGTCTTCTTTTTTTTACTGATTTTCTTCCATTTGATAAAATTGACATTCTTGAGGTTCTTACAGGAGATAAAACTTCTATTTTTCTATTTTCATCACTATTAACTTCCATAATTTTATTTTTTCAGAAAATTATTATTTAATTATTTTTAAATGCTACTTAATTTTAATTACTTTTAATTTAATAAAATTATATTATTGTATGTATATATGTTCTTTACAAGAAATAATTTTTGGAAAATTTTAAAATTTTAATATCTTTAAAATTTGTTATATTTTATAATTTTAGGTATTTTAAATTAAAAAATTAATAATCTAAAATTTACTATCATTTTAATTTAATTAAAAACATGACTTTCTTTTTCTACTACTTCTTTAACAGATCCATCTTCATAAACATATGTAATTTTGGTAACAACTTCAACATTTTTTTTAACTACTTTTTTATTTAAATTAATTTTTTTAACTTGATCAACTAATTCATCAAATTCATTAGAATTATTTTTATTAATATTATTATTATTTTTTTGTTTAACCATTTCATTATATAAATTTTTTTCATCAATATTATTTCTATAATTTTTAAAATCTTCATTTTCTAAACTTAATTTAACAAAAGGAGATTGATTATTATTAACATTAGGAGTTTCTCTAGCTAAACTTAATTCATTAACATTTTGTAAACTTCTATTTTGTTCATCAAAATTATTTCCTTCTAAATTTAAATTAACAATAGGATTATTAGATAAATTATTAGTATAATCTCTATTATTATTATTATTTCCACTATCTTTAGGAATAAAATCATAAGCAAAATCCATAACACACATTTGATATTCACTTTGATGAACTCCACAAGCAATTCCAATTTTTTTATAATCAGTTTTAAATAAATTTTCTCTATGAGGTCTATTTTCTTCTCCATCATCTAAAGTTAAAGAAACAATAACACCCATTTCATCATTAGGACCAAAATCAATATTTTCACCTAAATTATCTATAAAAGTACCATATTTACAAATTCTTTCTTCAGGTTCTGTTCCATCAGAACTTTGATACTGTAATAATCCTTTTGGTCCTATATCATCTACATGTTCTTTTGCACTTTTTGCTAAATTTTCATCCCAAATTAATGGTTCTAATGGACTTATATTTTTTAAAAAAGAAATTGCATCATTAAATGCTTCTATTCCTTCTACCATTTGAATTTGTACTTTATTTGGTTCACTTAATATATTTGTTGGAATGTCTAAATATTGTTTTAAATTCTCTAAATGTTGAGCTAGTTGTTTTGGGTTTACACGAAATTGATTTATATATTTAAATATTGTTTTGGCTTTTTGTTCGTAATTTTCCATTTTTGTTTTTTTTTTTTTTGATTTTTTAAATTTTAATTTAGTTTTTTTAAATAGAATTTTAATTTATTTAATATTATTTATTTCAAATAAAACAAAATTTTTAAATTATTATTGGAAATAAATCAAATTTAAAATATCATATAATAAATAAACATTGTTTTAATTTTTTTTATTCTTATAAATTTATTATTAATTATAATTGAAATAAAACTTTAAAATATTAAAATTAAACAATTAGACATATAATTATCATAAGATATCTTAATTTACAATAATTACAATTATATTATAGAATTCCCAGTATCTAAACATTGCCAAGGAGTAACTCCCATTTTATTAACAGCTTTTTCATCAGCTCCTCTTTGAATTAACATATCAGCAATTTCAAAATTATGAAAAGATAAAGCATAATGTAAAGGAGTATTATATGATTTATTTTTTGTATTTGGTGTAGCTCCAACATTTAATAAATAATTTACAATTTGAAAAGAATTACTTTGAACTGCTATACTTAAAAATGATTCTCCTTCATAATCTTTGGTATCGGGACTTAATTTATATTTTTCAAATGTTTGAACAAATCCAGGATAATTTCTATCTTTTATATAAAATATTATTTCATCTACATGAGATTTTAAAGATTGAAGTAATTGATATTTTAATTGATTTGCTTTTGATATCATATTTATTTTATTTATTGAAGATTGGAAATTTTTTTCCATTAATTTTTCATGAATGGTTCTATATGAATCTTTTAATTTATATGTTGATATTCTATTTCTCAGAATAGGGATTTTACTATATCGAATAAAAAAATCACTTTTTTTTAATGCTTTTTTTAATAAAGTTTTATCTATATTTCTTAATTTATCATCTTTTGAAGAATATAATTTAAAATTATTTTGTACTGATCTTCTTCTATTATTTGCTTTATTTTTTAAACTATGATGTTCATTAGGAAATTTTAATCTTATATTTCCTATTTTAACTGAACTAGGTTCTGGAACAATAAAATATTCATAATCTTTTTGATGGAAATTTAATATATAATAAAAATCTTTTGCAGGTAAATTTTTTAAATATGGTATTAATCTCGATAAAAAAGGATTTTCTTTCATTTTTACATTATAACTTCTTTTTAATAAACCTGTTTTTATTTGAAAATTATTAATAATAGTTTTTTTACTATCTTGAAATTCAGCAAAATCATGTTCTAAATATTTTTCATGAATTTCTTTATTTATATTTACATCGTAATATTTATCATATAAAAATTCACCTGGAAATTCTCTACTAATATTTCTATATATTAGTTGAATTTTTTCTTTATGAATTTTTTTGTTTGTTTTATATATAAAATACTTTTCAAAATGTTTATTTGACATAAAAAGTTTATTTTTTATTTTCTTTAAAGTAATTTTATGTGAATCTTTTAAAAATTGATTTAAAGTTTTAATATATAAATCTTCTTCTTTTTGTATAAAATAATCAGAAAAATTATAAATCATATTTTTAATTAATTTATTTTGAGAATTCCTTTTATCATTTAAATAATTAATTTTATCTTCAATTTCTTCTTCAAATGTAAGTAAATTTTTTGATTCTTTAGCTCCTCTATGTTTTAATTCTATTTTTGAAGTTAATAAACTTTTTAAAAAAAAACTAGAATTTCCACTATTATTTTTTTTAATTGTTTCTTCTTCAGAAGAAGAAGATTCTTCTTCACTATCATTTCCACTATGATTACATATAATTGTTTCTTTTTTCTTTTCTTCTTTATTATTATTTATTAAATTATTATTCATGACAATACAAACTGAATTTCTTTTTTCTTTTACTTCATTATTCTTTCCTAAAATTTGTAAATTTAAATTTGATTTTTTATCCTTTAAAGAACTTATAGATCTATATAATTTTTCCTTTTTTGAATCACTATTATTTCCATTAATATTTTCAGGAATATTAGATAATTGTTTACTATATTTATGAATAAAAGTTTTTTTTTTCTTAAGTTTTCTTCTTTTAAAAATTGGTATATAATCACTTTGAATATTACTAAAATCATTACTTCTTTTTTTAGGAAAATTCATAGAATATTTACTAGGTGATAAATCAAAAGTTCTAGTTCTTGTTCTTAATCTTGTTCGATCAGGTGAAGTATAAGCATTAATATTATTTTCTTTTTGAACTTTATTTGTATTAAAAAAATCAAATGAACCTCTATTACTTAGAGAAATAGAATTTTGATTTAAAGATGAATTTGACATTAAAGAAGATGTACTAAAAACTGTTTTAAAAGTATCTTCATTCATACTCATTACTTTAACTGGACCATTATTATTTATATTCCTTGATGAAAAATAATTTTTCTCTAAATCTTGATTTGTTTTTGGAATATATGTATTTAATTTTATTAAATGTTTTTCTGATTTTTTTATATCTTGAATATTTGGACTTTTTTTTCTTAAAAAAAAATGATCTATTGTTGGATTTGCTGAAATTGTATTATTTTGGTATAAATTATTTCTTGATACATTTGTATTATATTTTTTAAACATTGAAGTAGAATTAGTATTCTTTTTATGTAAAAGAGGATGATGTCTAATTGTATTTTCTGTTAATAATTTTGTTCTACTTGATGAATTATGAGTACTTGAAAAAGAATTTTCAGAATTTGAAAATATAGTTTCATAATTCATTAAATTGCTTTTTGATGATATATTTGGAGCATGTATTTTTCTTCTATTTTGAAGTTCATTATTATGTGTTTTAAAATTATTTAATGAATATGTTGATAATGACGTTGTATTTATAGTTACAAATCTTTCTGTTTTTGTTTTTGATTTTTTAAATCTGTTATTATTTCCTTGTAATTTTTTAAATTGTATATATCTTGAATTATTAAAATAATTTTTATTTATATTTTTTAAATCATTAAAATTGTGAAGATGATTTGTATGAAGGGTTTTTTTTCTTCTATTGTTAAGATTAATAAACTTACAAAGTACTTTTTAATTTCATTTAATTATTTATTGAAAAATAAAATAATAATATAATTTTATTATATTATTTTATTTCCTATAAAAAGAAAGTTACTTTATAATAATTTTGAATTCAATGAATTATTATTAAATATATAATTTTTATTTAAATAAAAATGAGAAGGTACAGTTATTTATTAAGAAAAATATACAAAGATGAAAATAAACCAAGACATAAACATGAAAATAAAAATGAACAAATGAAAAAATTAAGAAAAATATTTTTTAATTTTAGAAAAAAAGCTTCTCTAATTTTTAGAAAGAAATATTCAAATCCATATATGTATAAATATATTCCAAAAGAAGATAGGCATTCAATAAAACCCGAAAGTATACCAACATATTATGGATATTATAAAATTATTAAATTATGTAATAAGGTTCCATGTCATTTTTATACAGTATTTAAAGAAAATACATATTATTCAAATAGTCTTTTTGAATATATAATACAATTTTTTTCTTTATATGAATCCGATTTATTAATAAAATATTCAGCATATAATGTATGTACTTTTCTTTCTAATATATTTCCTTTAGGAGAAGAATTTAGAAATTATTTATCATTATATAGAAATAAAATAAATTCAATTAATAGACAAAATTTAAAAAAAGCATTAGGATATAAAAAACAAGAAAAAAAAGTAATAAATCCATTTATATTATTAAATATTAAACCAGTTCCTCCACCAAATTTTTTAGATTCAATAGATTTTGATAAAAGTTCTTCAGATACTTTTGGAGGAGACAATGAAGATAAAAATAAAAAAAAGAAAAAAAATTTAAATAAAAGAGGAAGTGATTCAATAGCATCAGTAGAACATTTAACAGAAAAAATAAAAAAATTGGAACATAGAAAAAAATTAGAAGAATCAAGAAAAAGATTAATAATGATTGATGCAGGAAAAAAAAGAGAAAAAGATTTATTTAATGAATTTAAAAAAGGAAGAATAAATAAAAAATATGTTAGAATGAAAACTTTAAAAGTTCCAAAAAGAAGTTTAAAAGTTTTTTTAGATACAAAAAGATATGATGAAGAAGAAGAAGAAGAAGATGAAAAAGAAGAAACAGAAGAAGCTAATCAAACTAAATTTAAAAGTACTTTTGATTTTATAACAAGTATTAAAAAAAAAGAACAATTTGAATCTTCAAAAACTGAAATTATAAAAGATTGTATTAAATTAATGTCTCATCCAAAAAAACAAATGCATAAAATAAATTATCCTCAAAAAATTATGGAAGGACATTATAAAATTTTTTCTCAAGATGTTATTGGAATGAATGATATTGTTGATGATGAAAAAAGACTTTTTTTAAAAACAAAAACTAATTTATTATTAAAGAAAATTAAAAATAGAAAAGATTTAGAAGAAAAAAAAATGAGAAAAAGTTGGGGAGTTGATACTTTAATTACTTGCCCTAATATATATACTGATAGTATGTATAAGAATACTATTACTATAACTCCTCATAGTAAGTTTAGATTGAGGAAAAATCTAAAAAAAAAATTTTAAATAAATTTGTTATTCTATTTGTGTAATATTTATTTATTAATTTATTTTATTATTTATTAAAACCAATAATGATAAAAAATATTATAAATAATTGTTTTTTATAATGAACATTATCATTATTCATTTATATATATATCTATATAAAATTGTTATATTTTTTTATAATAGTCATATAAAATTTTCTTATTTTTAAAGGAAAGTTTGTCAAATAATTTTGTTCCTCTTAAAATAAAGTCATTTAAAAATATTTTATTATTTTCAAAATCATTAAAAATTGGAGTTATAATAATCATAATTTGTATTGGGATTTTTTTTGATTCTTCGTTTATTATATCAATAAAGCCTTTATTATCTGTATCTAAAATTAAAAATATTTTTTTAAAAATATTTATTTTTTCTTTATTAAAAATATCCTTTTTTTGTTCTTCAGTATTTTTTGGTTTATTATTTTTATATGAATCTAAAGATTTTAGTTGTCTAATATCTATAAATGTATTTATATTTTTTCTTTGTTTGGCTCTACTATTTTCATTTTCTTTACTTAACATTCTTTGTGTATATGAATTTCTTTTTTTATGAAATATTTGATTATAATTTTTATTTTTAAAAGGAGAAAAACCTTTAAAAGAAATATTATTTTTTTTCAGATTAAAAATATTATTTTTATAATTTATTCCAGTAGAAAATGAAGGAGAAAAAGAAAAATTTTTAGTTCTTTTATCAATATCTAAATTTAATTTATTAGATTTTTTTTTATGTAATGAATTTTTATTTTTTCTTTCTGACCTTGATTTAGAATTAGAAGTAATATATTTTCTATGATATTTTTCAATTGAAAAAGATTTTTTTAAATTTGGTGGTTGAGGTAATATTTTATTATTATTATTTGCACTTAAATTATTTTGATTATTTCTTTGAATTAAATTTGGTGAAGTTACTTTTACAAAAAAAGCAGTTTCATCATTAATTTTATTTTGATAAACTTCATCCAAAACATTACAATTATTTAAATAATTTTCAAAATCATTTTTGTTTTTTGAAATATTTAATTTTTGAGTTTGACTAAATAAACTTTTATTTCCTTTTTTTTGTTGTTCCAATAAATATTTTTTTTTTGATTTTTTTGAATCAGATGGATTTAAATTAGAATTCTTATTATTATTCCAAGAATTAAATAAATGTTTTTCTGATAAAATTTCATAATTTTCTCTAATTCTTCGAACATTATTTTTTTCTTTTTTATTTTTTTTTTTTTTAAATTCATTTTTATAACAACTATTAGAATGACTTAATAGTTTTTTCTGAAAATGATTATAAAAATTTTCATAAGAAGTAATTTTTTTTCTTGTTTGATAAAAATCAAAATTATCATTAAGATTTTTATCTTCATCTTCTCTTCTTTTTCTAATTTTTGTACTCATATTTCTTTTTTTATTATTAACAGGAGAAAAAGCTTTTTTACTTTTTTGAAAAATATTATTATAATTATTTATTTCATTATTATTTTGATTTTTTTCATTATCTTTTAAAGATTTTTCAATTTCTAATTCTAAATTAAAACTTCCTCCATTTTCTTCTTCTTTATTAATATATTTTCCAAAACTATCATTTTCTCCAAAATCAATTCTTCCTTTTGTTCCACTTAAATCTATTTTTCCATCTGCTAATTTACTATTATTATTTAAATCTATTATTTGAATATCTTTTTGATTTTCATTTTCTAAAATATCATTTAATACACTATTATTTATTTTCTTTTTTATATTTGATTTTTCTACACTATGAGTATAATATTCTTCATCTACTTCTTCAATTGGTTCATTTTCTAAATTATTTTCTATAAATTTATTATTTATATTTGTATTAATATTAGGAATGTCTTTTAATAAATTTAAAATTTCATTAGTTAAATATGATAATGAAGAAAAGTCTAAATTATTTCTCTTACAAAATTCATAAGCTAATTCTTCTGGTTTGGAATTTGCAAAAATTTTTATATTTTCACTTTTACCTTTTTCTAATTCTACAGTCATTACATATATTGGTTCTTCAGTTTTTTTATTTTCTTCCAGATTATACTTCATGTTTAAATTATCTTGAATGAAATTTTGATTTTCAGTATAATTCATTTAATTTAAAAACTAAATATATTTTTTAAAAGAATTATAAAAATATATATATAAATAAATAAAATGTCATTCAATGAAGATTATCAATTTTCAAATTCAAAAATACCTAATATTGAAAATATTAATGATAATGATAGTGAATATATAAATAAAAATGAAATAGTATATTTTAATCAAAATGTAAGTTCAAATTTTGATAATCTACTTGAACAATTTCATTTTCCTTCTTTTAATAATTCTTTAAAGGTATTTTTTGATAAAGAATATAGCAATAATCACATAGAAAAACATATAACATTTAATGGATTAATTCCAAATACAGTTTTTGATAAATCTTTTATTATTCAAGTGAAAAAAAATGAGGATGGAGAAGATGAAAAAGAATTATATAAATCACAATCTATTAAACATTATAGTGATGATGGTCATTTTATTAAAGAACAACAAGAAGCTTATAAAAATTTTTTAAGTGGAATTGAAAAAGTTTCTCTTTTAAGAATTTTAGATGGAAAAGGACATAAAATTATTAAAGAAAGAAATAGAAAAAATGGAGAAGAAAATGAAAAAAATTTATTCAAAAACTTACAAGAATATGAATTAGATAAATTTAATCAATTTTATAATAATTATAGAAAAAAAATTCAATTTCAAAAATATTATAAATTTATTCAAGATGTAAAATTCGAAAATAGATTTGATTTTTGGAAAGTTAATAAACAAAATAATAATAATATCCAAAATAAATATAAAAATTTAATAAATGAATATATAGGATATAATGCAAAATTTTAATATTAATTAAATAATAAAAAATTATGATGAAAAAAATAATATTTGAATTTAAAATATTTAAAATAAATAAAAAAAAATAATCAAAAAAAATCAAAAAATCAAAAAATAAAAAAACAAAAAAAAAAAATCCCATTTCCAAAATATATATTTAAAAAAAAAAAAATGAATAACCCATATCAAATAGACGTAAAATTAATTCAAAGTTTCAAGCCCCAAGATTATCAAGAGATAGAACAAACATTTAAATCATTTGATTTAAACAAAAACGGAACATTAGAAAAATTAGAATTAGTAAATCTTCTTCACGCCTTAGGATATAGAACAGTAACAGACGAAGACGTAAAAAAATTTTTAGACAAGGCAGATTTAAATCATGATGGAGTTTTATCATATTATGAATTTATTATGATGATGAAAAAATTTATGGGTGAAGGAGAAAATGAAAATTATACAAGAATTGTAACAAAAGAAGGAAAAGGAATAATTAGATTAGGTTCAAAAGAAACAACAGAATCAGTGGCTTATCAATCTTTTTCAGAAGAAGAAAGAGCTGCTTATACAAAAGTTTTTAATATTGCTTTAGCTGATGATGAAGTTTGTAAAAAATATTTACCAATTGATCCTAATTCAAATGAAATTTTCCAAAGATTAAAAAATGGTATTTTATTATGTAAATTAATTAATAAAGCTCAACCAGGAACAATTGATGAAAGAGTAATTAATGTTAAAGATAATATGAATATATTTTTCCAGTATGAAAATCTTAATTTAGCAATTTCTGCTGCAAAATCAATTGGTTATAATGTTATTAATATTTTCCCAGAAACTTTTATGGAAGAAAAAAAAGTTATGATTTTAGGTATTTTATGGCAAATTGTAAAAAATGTAGTTTTAGGAAAAATTAATTTAAAACAATTTCCAGAATTAGTTCGTTTATTAAATGAAGGAGAAGAATTATCAAGTTTATTAAAATTATCTCCTGAAGAATTATTATTAAGATGGTTTAATTACCATTTAAAAGAAGCAGGATATGATAAAAAAATAACAAATTTTTCATCAGATGTAAAAGACTCTGAAAAATATACAATATTATTGAATCAACTAAATAAAGAATTATGTGATAAAAGTGCATTAGAAGAATCAGATTTAACAAAAAGAGCAAAAAAAGTAGTAGAAAATGCAAAAAAATTAGGAAGTGAATCATATATAACACCAAAAGATATTGTATCAGGAAATCAGAAATTAAATACAATATTTTGTGCTTCTATCTTTAATGCTTTTCATGGATTATCTCCAGCAACAGAACAAGAAAAATATGATGCTACGAAATTACTTGATGATGATGTTGAAGGTGCAAGAGAAGAAAGAGCTTTTAGAATGTGGATTAATAGTTTAGGTATTCCTGATGTTTATATAAATAATTTATATGAAGAATCTAAAAGTGGAGTTTTATTATGTAAAGTTATTGATAAAGTTAAACCTGGAACTGTTGATTGGAAAATTATTGATAAAAATCCAAAAAATCCTTTTAAAGCTACTGTGAATTGTCAAGAAGTTATTGATGCTTCAAAAAAATCAAAATATACTATTGTTGGTATTGGAGCTCCAGATATTAGAGAAGGAAATAAAAAATATATTTTAGCTATTGTATGGCAAATTATGAGAGCTCATACACTTCAAGTTATTGGAGGAAAAACTGAAGAAGATTTAGTTAATTGGGGAAATAAAAGAGTTTCTGAAGAATATAAAATAAAAAATTTAAAAGCAAAATCACTTTCTAATTCTCTTTTCTTTATTGATATTTGTAAAAGTATTGAACCAAGAGCTATTAATTGGGATATTGTTATGAAAAATGATTCTGAAGAGGCTAAACAAAATAATGCTAAATATGCTATTTCTATTTCTAGAAAATTAGGTGCTGCTGTTTTTTTAGTCTGGGAAGATGTTGTTGAAGTTAAATCTAAATTACTTCTTACTTTTATTGCTGCTTTATATGATGCTGCTCAACGTTATAAACCAAAATAAAAGGGATTTTGATATTTATTTATTTTTAATTTTTTTATTTGTTTTCTTTTTATTTTTTTTGGTTTTTTGGTTTTTTTTTGCGATTTTTCAGATTGTGTTTTTTTAAATAGTTAAATAATTAAGAGTTAAATGAAAAAAATTTTTGTTTTGATTATTATTTTTTTTATTTTTTTATTTTTTATTAAGAGATATTTTTTTAAATTATTTTATAAATAATATTCAAACCCCATATATAATATTATTTGATATAATATTTTTTAAGACCTAAACCAAATACAATATATCACCTCAAATAAATAGTAAATCCAACTTAAATTCTTTATTTATGATATCAAAATTAACTAAAAAAGTTAAAATACTTTTATTTGATATCAAAACTAACTAAAACAGTTAAAATACCTTTACTCAAAAATAGGCAGAAAAAATGGGTAAAGAAAAAAAAAAAAATTAAAAGCGTGTTTTAGTTGTATAATTATAAATATTTTTTATATCTATATTAAAATCATAACTAAGCATTTATAAAATTACCACTTATTTCTTTGATTGATAATCCTTTGTAAATAACATAATATTTTTTTTTGACTTTGAGAAGTTCTTTCCTTTCTACTAATAAAATAATCGAAGAAATTATTGCCCAATTTGAAAAGTTCTTGAATATATTTTGGTTGTCTTCCTTTGAATTGTTTACATGTTTTAACTAATTCATATAATGGAACTGCTTTTTTAATTTTATATTTATTTTCGAGAATGTGCTTTTTGTTAATATCAACAAAATAAGGAAGCATTTCATATAATTTTGTATTGAAAAATTTTTTAAACTCTGTTTTATCTTCAGAAAGTTCTTTCATTAATATTGCATTGTGATTCTGTACATATTTATACTTTCTATATTTTTTTCCGATTGGAAGAGAATAAATTTCCTTAATTGTAAAATCTTTAATTATAAGATTAACCTTAATGGTTACATCAGTTTTAACAGCATGGAGAATATTTAGTAATTTTTTCTCCGGATTTTCAGTGAGAGAATAAATATAATCATTACATAAATTAAAAAGAAACTTAAAAAACTTAATTTTAAGTGTTTTAATCATATTATCAGTACTTTTAAATGTATGACATCTTTTTTCAGGATCTTTAGGACAAATATGTGTTTGTTTATCTCTTTTTGTATTAATTATAAGAAATATTGGATCTGTATCTTCATCATCATAATCTGATAATTCATAATTATCTCTAGAGTTTTTACTTATTTTTATTTTTGAAATTTCTTCTTCTATAAAACTGTTTTGTCCTTCAAATTGGGAATAATTGAGAGAATCGAAATAATAAGAATGCATTAAAGAAATACCTTGATTTTCATCTAAATCAAAATTGCTTATACTACGACTCATATCTTATTATAATGAAATATTTTATTAAATTGATTAAATCTCAAAAAAATTAAAGGAATAGAATCTTTTTTTGAATTTTCTGAAGTATTAAAAGAATGTTTTCACTCATAGAATTTAATTATGTTTTATTTTTCAATTATATTTTGAATTTATTTTATCATTATCTATTTCTTCAATTAGAGGTAAGTAAATCAAAAAATTTATGGTGAGTGAAAGTTTAAAAGTTCTAGCAAATAACACATAAGAATAAAGCAATGTGAGGGTTATTTTTTTTATAAGATTTTTTTTTATCAAATATAAAGTTAAATTGGGTAAAAATAAAATACAAAAAAAAAAAAAGAAAACAATAAATTATTTTTTTAAATTATATGTCAATTTGATAATTCTCTTAAAAAAAATAAAAAACGATATTTTAAAAAAAATTGTTTATAATTTAATTCTATCTCTTTACATCACTTTGATTTAGAAGAATTTTAAATAATATTGATAAAAATTTAGACATATAAAAATAGAAAGAAAATTGTGAATCAAAAAAATTCAAAAAAAAATTTTTGAATAATAACTTAAATGTTTTAGTTTTGCAAAAAAATAAAAATTTTTTGATAGTTATAAATAGAAATAATATTATAATCAAAAGAAAAAGAAAAAAAATTTACAAATGGTATTTTAAGCTCTTAATTTAAAAATCTTTCACAAATATTAATGAATTCTTAATGTTTGTTAATCAAAAGTAAAATTTATTCTAAATTATTAATATCTATTATCTTTGCTTCACGAAATAAAAATATTTTGATATCAATACAAGATAAAAAAATATTTATTGTTAAATAGATTGATTATATTTATTATTCATTATTTTTAAATTAATTCAAAATTCTTTGAAAATAAAAAATTATTTTAATATTTAATTAAAGAATCAAAATATTAGTAAAAATATATATTCCAATAAATTATTATTTTTAAAACGAACTTAATTAATATTTTCAAAGTATTGAAAAAAGTTATATTTTGTAATCTCAAAAAGTCCATTTTAACATATTTTAAGTCTAAGTAGATTCTAAATTCTGAGTGATATTTTGGACAATTCCATATATCACAATTTTTCTAATTTATAATAATTTTATAATATTTAGAGAATTATAATAAAGAATAATTAAATTTTAATTAATTGTTCAAGATTCAAATTTTTTTTCTTTAATGTTTAATCTAATAATATATTATTTTTATTTTCATATTAAAAATAGAATTTTTTTAATGGACTAGAAAGATAAAGTAGAAACTGATTCATGGGATTCATTAAACAATTATTAATATATCTAATTTAACATATTATATTTTTATAAATAATTAATAGAAATTATAAAATTAAGCTTGGAAATTGGATAGATAAATTGGGAAATATATTGGGG
>JAJJKW010000584.1:0-16518 GCA_023805745.1 Isotricha sp. YL-2021b | reverse complement strand
CCCCAATCCCCAATCCCCAATCCCCAATCCCCAATCCCCAATTTGGACAAAAACAAAAAAATAAATAATTAATATTTCATTTATTAATTAAAAGAAGTAAAATGATAATTTATTTTATAAATCAAAAAATAAATAAGTAAATATACTAAAATAAATAAAATCATAATTCTTGACAAATTAAAAGAAATAAAGGAATTTTTGACTATTGTATTTTATGAATTTACTTTTGAACTAAGAACTATTTCTTATCAAGATGGTTTTAAAATAATATTTTCAAAAACAAAAAAAAAAAAAAATAAAATAAAAAAAAATAATTATCATAAATTGCACCAATAATAACAAAATATAAATATTATTTTTTAATTTTTAATTTAAACTCTTTAACTTAAAATAATTCTTAAAAATTAATAAATTCTTAGAAAATAAAAATAACTTATTCTTTAATATACAATTCACTCATATCCCATAATTCTTTAGAATTTTTTTCATCATAAGATAAATCAGAAGATTTAGAAGGAGTAGTATTTCTATCAAAATAAGCACCAGTAATATTAAAATTTTCAACAGTAACTAAATCAGATAAAGCTTGAGAAGATTTTTCTAAATCTCCAATTCTATCAGGACATTTTTCGAGAATAAATTTAACAGTTTCAGGTGGAATTTTAGCAAAATTAGGATTTTCCATGAATCCAGGATTAAAAGCATTAACAAATATTTTTTTATTTTCTTTTTTTAATTTTCTATTTAATTCATAAACATAATATAAATTACATAATTTTGAATAAGAATATCTTATTCTATCTTTTTCTAAATTTGAATCTGGTTTTGCTATTTTTTCAGTTCCAATCCATTTAAAATTTTGTTCTGGAGGATTATGCATATCAGAACTTACAAAAATTATTTTTCCATTTTCTTCAATTAAAGGAATTAAAGAATTTGTTAATAAAAAATGACCTAAATGATTTGTTTCAAAAATAATATCAAAACCATCTTTTGTTATTCCTGAATTCATTCCTGAAATTCCACTATTACATAATAAACAATATATTTTACCATAAGAACTTTCTTTGTAATTTTTTATAAAATTTCTAACTGAATTTAATGAGGATGTATCTATTTCCATTATTATTATATTTTCATTTCCTGATTCTTTTATTATTTCTTCTTTTACTTTTTTTGTTTTTTCTAAATTTCTACATGCTAATATTATTCTAAAATTTTTTGATTTTTTTGCTATTTTTTTTGCTGTTTGATATCCTAATCCTGAACTTGCTCCAGTAATTATTATTGTTTTTAATGTGTTTTCCATTTAAAAGATTCTATAACTTTTTTATTTTTTTATTATATTTTTTTTTTTGTAACAATATCAAAATTTTTTTTCAAAATAACATATTTGGAAAATTATTCAAAAAATCCCAAAAAATTAATCATAAAATTTTTTATATTTTTGGATTATTAAAACAAGAAATAATTTTTAATTCATATTTTAAATATCTCTTTGAAAATTCAAACACAAAATATTTATAATTTATTTTAGAAAATGAAAACCTTTTTTTTGACTTATATTTGGTTAAAATAAATTAAATTTTTTTTCTTTTTTGATAAATTTAAAAATATTATGTTTCAAAAAAATTTCCTTATTTAACAAAAATATATTGAATTATATATAAAAATATTTTGAAAAATGTCCAATCATGGGTATTTAAATAGAAAAAGAGAAAGAAATTTTGAGGAAGATTCTGAAAGTGAAAATATTTTAAAATTAACAGATAAATTGATAATGACTTGTTATCATTGTAAAAAAAATATAACATTATTCCCAAAAATTTTACTTTCAAATGAAAATTATAAAAATATATATTGTTTAAATTGTTGGTTTGAATATTATTTAACAATTCAACAACAAGGAATATTTAAAAATGAAGAATATATTATTTTTAATAAAATGAATATAAAATTATTCAATTCAAATTGGACTTTAAATGAAGAATTTCTTTTATTAAATTCAATAGAAAAAAATGGTTTTGATAATTGGGAAGATATCTCAGATTTATTTTTAACTAAAACAAAAGAAGAATGTGAGGCTCATTATAATTCATTTTATTATAGAGCTAAAAATTGTTTTATTCCTTTAGAAGATGATCTTATATATTTAAATAAAGAAAAAGAAAAATTTAATGATGAATTAGAAAAGGAAAAAATTAAACTTATTAAATCAAATTCGGGAAAAATTCCAGAAATTTCAAATTTAAAAAACATTAAAATTAATGAAAAAGGATTAGAACATAGAGAAAAAAAAATAAAAAATGAAAAATTAAATTTTCCTTATAATTTAGAAGGTTATTGGCATAAAAGAAAAGAATTTGAAATAGAATATGAAAATGATATTGAAAAAGAAATTGGAGATATTGAATTTTTTGAAGATGATACAAAACAAGAATTAAAAATAAAAGAACAAATATTATTTATGTATAATAATGTTTTAGATGAAAGAGAAAGAAGAAAAAATTTTGTTATTGAGAGAAGAATTATTGATATAAAACAACAAAATAATTTAGAAAATAGATTAAATAAAGAAGAAAGAGAAATTTATAATTGTTTAAAACCTTTTATGAGATTTTTATCTGAAAATGAATTTCAAGAATTATTTGATAATTTAATAATAGAAAAAAAATTAAAAGAAAGGATAAATGAATTAAAAGGATATCAAAATCAAGGATTAAAAACATATGAAGAAGTTGAAAAAAAAATAGAAAATACAATGAAAATACATAAAAAATATCATAAAAAAGAAAGTAGTTTAAATAATATGATATCTGAAACTTGTGGTATAGGTTCTAATATTAAAAAATTTATAATAAATTCTCCTGATGAAATTCAAGATAATAAAGAAATTGAAGAAAATTTTTTAAAAAGAATCAATATGAGTAAAGAAACTTTTAAAATAATTAAAAAACAAATAGCTCAAAGTGTCATTGAAGAAAGAAATATTCATCAAATTGATAAAATTAATTTATTAGGAGATAATAATATTAGATGTTTAGATGATTCTATTGATTATTTTATACAATATTTTCCCAACGAAAAAATTATCAATAATGGGAATAAAAATAAAAATTAAAAAAAAAGAAATTAATTTTATTATAAACAGTATACAATACTTATAATTAATAAAAATAATATTTTTTAAAACTATTTATTAAAATATATATATTTCTTATTATTTTTTTTATTATTAAATATTCATTTTAATAAAAATAAATATATCAGTTTAATATTTTAGGAACTTTACACATATAATGAAGAAATAATAAAATTTTACAACAATTCGAAATAATTATAAATTTAATTATTTAGATATTTTCAACAATTGAATGGGTTTTAGAATAGATTCTTAAAGAAATAAAATCGAGTTTAAATAATTTCTAATTAATCAAATAATTTAATCTAGGGATATAATTATTAAAAATAATAAAAATTCATTGAAACATTTTAACCTCTTATATTTAATTGAAATTAGAAAATAATGAGAAAATTTAAAAGTGGGAAATATTAATTTAAGTACAAAGATAATAAAATAAGAGATAAGAATATAAATATCTAAAGATAAAAAAATAGTTATAAATAAATACATAATAAAATTATGTATTCAAGTAAATTAACATAAAATGAAGAAAAATATAATAAAAACTTTTTAGGATATCCTCCTATTAGATTATTGTGAAGTCAGTCCAAAAATTGAAAAAAATTTATCATCAAGCATTTGTTAATTATTAATTTTTTTAATCTTTTTTCAAAGGAATTTAAAGTATAATATCAAGGATTTTTATGAAAAATAAATTAAATAATTTATTTTAAGCTAAAAATATTTTTTATTTGGTAATATATATATATAATAGAATTTTAGTTTATAAATTTTAAAATGATTCAAAAATTTTATCACTATAAATAAATTACTATTTTCTTTTTATATAATAATAATTGAAATTCAGTTTATTAAAAATAAATATCATAATATTTTATTTTTTAATTTTGAAAATTATTTAATCATTTGAATAAAAAAATGAATGATAAAGAAGAATTAATAGAAAGTTTTGAAGTGGATGATACAGAAAAAGAATCAAAAAAATTAAAAAAATCAAAAAGTTGTCAATTTCCTACAACTTATACTATATTAATGTTAATAGTATTATTTGTTTTTATCCTAACATTTATAATTCCAAAAGGTAAATATGATACATTAGAATATATAAACAATGAATTTGTTATTCATTCACATAATCAAAAAGATAAAATAGAACCAGGAACACAAGAAACATTAAATAAACTAAATATTAAAATAGATATATTAAATTTTAAAAATGGTTTAATTCAAAAACCAATATCAATACCAAATACATATAAAAAAATAAAAACCGAAAAAATTAATATTTTTTCTTTATTTTTATTTCCAATTCAAGGTTTAATTGAATCAGCAAATATATCATATTTTATAATGATATTAGGAGGAATAATAAAAATATTAGATATAATGAATGTTTTAAATTCTGGTATTTCTGCATTAGCAAGAGTAACAAAAGGAAAAGAATTTTTATTAATTTGTTTAGTATTTATTATAATTTCTATAGGAGGAACAACTTTTGGATTAAATGAAGAAACTTTAGCATTTTATCATATTTTAATGCCTATTTTTTTAAATAATGGATTAGATGCATTAATTGGTATGTCTCCTATTTTTTTAGGTTCTGTTATTGGAGATATGTTTTCTACTGTTAATGCTTTTTCTGTTGTTATTGCTTCTTATTCTGCTGGAATTAATTTTATTGATTTTTTATTTTTTAGAATTTGTTCTTTTATTATTGGTGATATTATTTGTATTATTTATTTTTATATTTATTATAAAAAAATAAAAAGAAATGAACAATCATCTATTGTTTATAAAAATAAAAAACAAATTATGAATATTTTTCTTAAAAAGAATAATGATAATTATGAAAATGGAAAAAAAAATGAATTTAATTTAAAATCAAAATTATCTTTATTATTATTTGTTTCAGGATTTCCAATTATGATATCAGGAATATTATTATATCATTGGTGGTTTGAACATATGTCAGCATTATTTTTATTAATTGCAATAATATTAATGTTTATATCAAATTTACCAGAAAATAAAGTAGTTAAAACATTTATTGAGGGAGCAGGTGAATTTATTGGAATTGCCTTTGTAATTGGATTAGCAAGAGGAATAAATAAAATATTAACAGATGGATTAATTTCGGATACAATATTATATAATTTATCAAAATTAATTAAAGGATTACCAAAAAGTATGTTTTCAATTATTATATTAATTGTTTTTATAATTCTTGGTTCTTTCATTCAATCTTCAAGTGGTTTAGCAGTTTTAGCAATGCCTATTTTAGCTCCTCTTGCAGATGATATTAATTGTAATAAAAATATTATTGTTAATGCTTATATGTATGGACATAAAATTGCTACTCTTTTCACTCCTACTGGTTATATTCTTATTGTTTTAGATGTTATTGGAGTTAAATATTATCAATGGTTAAAATATATTTGGCCTTTAATTGTTATTTTATTCCTTTATGATGTTATTTTACTTGTTGTTTGTTCTAATTTTTAAATTGTTTTATTTAAATTTCAATGAAAATTAAAATTTTCCATAAAATATTTAAAAAAACATAATATTAAATGAAAAAAAATTATATTTTAGATAAATTTTATATTTTAAAATTCATTAAAAATATTTAAATTTTTCCAAAATAAAAAAACAATAAAAAAACCTTTTATTTTCACATTAAATTTTAAAAAGCTTTTATTTAATTTATTTATAAGCTTCTTCAATTAATCTCCTACAATATTCAGTAGAACCTCTCATTCCCAAATCATGAACTTTAATAAGTATAACAGGAGTATTTTCTAAAACAGAGGTTAATCTTCCTTTAGCTTTAAAAGCATTTTTCCAAATATCAGTATTAATAATAAGATCTTGAAAAGCAACACTTAATCCTCCTAAAAGATATAATCCTCCAGAAGGTAAATACATTAAAGAAATATTTCCTGCAGCTTGTCCATATAATTCAATAAAAAAATTTAAAGTTTGAACACATAATTCACATTCTTTATTTAAACCTTTAGAAACTATTTTATTATTAATTTGAATTTGAATATCAGAATTAGTAGTTCCTTCAAAATTTTTAACTTCTTTAAATAATTCTTCATCATAAGAAGAAATTTCATCTTTTTTATTTTGTGATAAAAATTTATAAATAGGAATAATAGCTTGACCACAAGTTGCTCTTTCAGTAGAAATATGATCAACATGATAATATTGTTGTAAAAAAAGCATATAATTATATTGTTGTTCATTAACAGGAGCAAAATCAGAATGAGAACCTTCAGCTCCAGAAACTAAATAATATTTATCTCCTTCTTTTTTAGTTAAATAACCTACTCCAAGTCCTGTTCCTGGTCCTAAAGTAGCTTTTGGTCCATTTGGATCTAATGGAATATCATTTATTATTACATAATCAACATCTTTTTTCATTTTTGTTTGAATTCCAAATCCATTTGCAACAAAATCATTTAAAAATATTATTTTTTCTATTCCCATTGTTTTTGCTAATTCTTCTCCATTTATTGAATTCCAATGTATTACATTTGTAAATTGAAGTACTGTGTTATTTTTTATTGGACCTGGAACTCCGAAAACTGCGTAACGAGGATAATTTGGAGTTCCTTTATATGGTTTTAAAAATTGAGTTAGTAATTCATATACATTTTGGAAATTAAATGATAATAAATATTTATTTTCTATTAATTCAGGCTCGTCATCCTCATTTGATGTTATTTTTAAAAGAGTTAAACGGGAATTTGTTCCTCCGATATCTCCTGCTAAGATTGGAATTTTTTTATTCATTTTTTTTAAGTTATATAAATTTTAATAATTTTTAGATTTATATGAGTATTTTTTGATTAAAATATTAATTTCATTTGTAACATATATTATTATGAATTATTTAATTATTGTTTTTATATTAATTATTTTTCTAATTAAAAAATGATGAGAATTATATTTTCAATAATTTTGTATATTATCAAATCTTTTATATAAATATTGAAATAAAATAAAATGTTGAAATAATTATCATAAATATCTTCAAAGATTTTCATTTTTTATTTTCACTTTTAATATCATATTATCTATCACTAAAGAATTTTATTCTAATATTTTATCTACTTGATTTAATTTCTAATAATCTGTTTTGAAATATGATATCGGAAAAATATTCATTTTATATATATAGATTATTAAGAGAATTTTGATTTTATCTAAATGCTTTTTAAAATTTGGAATTTTGAAAAACATTTTTCATTAAGTATGAGGATTCAATATTTTATTTATCTATAATTATTTTAAGATGATATAATAAATTATATAAAGTTTATATTATAATAACTGATTCAAGAAAAAAAATATTTCTTTATTTAATTATAATAAAAATTTACTCAATTTATAAGGCAAAGACATTCTATTAGAAAGCCCAACAAACCTAAAAATTGCAATTATATTTGAATATATAAATTGAATAATAGTTACAAATATTATTGTAAAAAGAAAAGAATAAAACCATGCTTTAGTTGTTTTAATATATAATGAGCAAAAAACTGTACAATAATACCAAAACGCAAACATACAAATTATATCAATAATCATAAAAATAATTATTTTTTTTTTATAAAAACTCATAATATCTTTTACTTTGAGCAAAAACTCATTTTTGTTTTTTATAGCTCTTATACATAAGACAAATTTTTTTTTTACAGAGATTAAAAATAATAAAAGGATACCAAATAAGCAACCAATTAATGAACTATAAACAGAAACTTGAATTTCATGTTTAACAAAATAATTTAATCCAACTCCAGTTTGTGAATAAAATCTTAATTGAACATATAATTTTTTAAAGAAAAGAGCATTTAAGAAAAAGAAAGAAGAGCATAATAAAATAAACCACATTAATTTAACTGAAAATGGTTCAAAAACAGTTATATCAGTAAAAGGAACTAAAAAGAATATTTTTCTTTTCATTACTCTCCAAACAAAACTAAAATAATTTCTATTATCAAATTTTATTGCATCATTTAATTCTAATTCATCTATTTCATCTTCATTAAATCCTTCAACTTCAGGATCTTTTTCTTTTTCAATTTTAATTCTCATTGATGTTGATGTATTTTGCATAATTTTTTCAGAAGAAGTTTGTAAATGAATTGCAAGAGGATTTATCATATTTAATTTTTCATTTTTACGAGTAGTTTTTTTTGAATAAATTTCTGTTCTGTTCTCACTATTTTTAGTTTTAAATTTAAAATTTTTTTTTGTATTTCTTTCACTTTCATCATTTGAATTACTTTCACTTATTTGACTTGAATCACTATAATAATTATTCGAATTTTTACTATTATTATTATTTCCTTCAGATTGACTTTCAGATGATTCACTTTCTTCTTTATTTACAAAATTATTATTTTTTCTTGGAGGATTATGAATATTAGTAAATTGATTTAAAAACGAATAAACAGGTTTAAATCCAGAAATAAGAGCAAAATTAATAATAAGTGGTATTTGTAAAATAACAAAAGCAGACATAGTAATAGTTCCTTTATTTTTAAAAATATTTTTTGAAAAAACTAAATTATAACATTTAAAAAATTCAAAATTAGAACTAGCAAGTTTATTTTTAAAAGAATTATCATTTAAAGCAGGTTCACTTAATTCTTCAGCTTCGTCAATAGTAGGAAGGGAATTTTCACAATAACATCTTAAAGTACCTGCAGTATAATTTGTACCTTCATAAACACATCCTTTTTCACAAAGAGAAACATTTTGAAAATAATATAATCTTCTTTCATTTGGTGTAATATCTTTTCCTAAATCATCAAAAGGAAAACAATCATCATTAAAGAAATCATCACTTGAATTAAATAAATCTACTCCTAATTTATCATATAATTTATTTGCTAATTCATAATTTGCTGCATTTTCACTAAATGCATAATCTATTGTTTCTCCTTTACAAATTGTTAAATCTAATTTTTCACTTGTAAATGCATTATATGCATTATAATGTATTTGATTCATCATTGTTGTTCTATTTAAATCAATTTTAACAAATACAATTCCATTATCTGGTAAAGAATATTTTTTTTTTAATTTTTTTCTACATTCTGAAGTATTTACAAATGATAAATCATACATTAAAGAAGCTTCTAATTCACAATTATCATCTTTCCATATTTGCAATGTCATATTATGAGCTGGAAGTACATCGACATGTCTCAATAATGAAATATCATATTTAAATATATATTCTTCAACCCATTCAATAACAAATAATTTTAAATTTGAAATTAAAGTACTATGACGAGAAGGATATAATGTTATATTACATTTATCTTCAATTGGTTTTTTTAAAACACATTTTTTACTAGTAGAATCTAAAATATAACCTTTAGGACATCTAAATTTACAGTAAATATCATATAAAACATAAGCGGCATTAATTTGACAATATTTGCATTTAGTATCACTACATTCTTCAACACATTGATTTCCTCCAACATAAGGTCTATTACTATCTCTAATTTCACTACATTTTTCAGCACATTTATAATTATTATTATCATCAACATACCAAAAATTTGTATTACATTCTTCTACACATTTATTTGAATCTAATGGATGAGAAACATATCCTTCTGCACATTCAGTACATTTAGTAGAACTTTCTTCACATGATTTACATAATATATCACAATCTTTTAATATATTATATTCATTGTCAACTATATATGTTCCTTCTGGCATTACTTCTATACAATAATCTGTTTTGTATAATTCATTATTTCCTAAATATTTATACATTGGAAGATTTCTTTCACTTATTTCTAATTTACAATTTACACATTTTTTATCATTTTCATTTGAGATGTCTTTTCCTAAATGTTCTTCACATTCACTTACACAATTTGTACTTGGAGATATTTCATGATAATATTCACTTTCACATGTATTACAATTCATTACAATTTCATCATTTACTGTTTCTTCTCCTTTTGAACAAGTTGAACATAAATCATAACATTTTTCAATTACTCCAAAAGGTTCTTTATCTTCATCATCACTTTCATAATATTTTTTATAAACATCATTATTAATATCAACACATTTTCCATCTCCATTATTATCAAAATAATATTTGAAAATATCATTTCTTTCTTTACAATTAATACAAGAATTTGTATAAGAATCCTTAACTAAATATTGTTCACATGTAGTTCTACAATTAACAATTCCATTAGAATTAATTTCATATTGAGCATAATAACCATCTATACATGAAGTACATTCATCTTCATCAGTTTCACTATTATGAATACAAGTTCTACAAGGACTATCACAAGTAGTAATAATATTATATTCAGGATCATCTATTGTATATATTGTTGGAAGTTCATCAATTGAATAACATTTTGTATTTGAATCATATTTATACATTTCTCTATTTTGATTATCAAGTTGTTCTTTACAATTTACACATATATTATTTATTGCTACTAATTTTGTTCCACAATCTATAACACAATCATTATCATTTAAATTATATTCACCTGAACAAGATTCACAATTTTGAGAATAAACTGTGCTTCCATCTTCTTTAGTAATATAACCATCTTTATTTGAACAAGTAGCACATGATGAATAACAAGGTTCAATAGTTCCATAACCATCATCTAATGGATAATAATTATTTGGTTTCACATTAAGACAATAATTAGTTCCTTTAATATGATATTTACCATCATTTTTACAATTAATACAATAAATTCCATCAATATATTCTAATTCAGAATCACATTCTTTACAATCTGTTTGTGTATGAGAATCTTTTGGATAATATTTATTTTCAGGACAAGGTTCAATACAATTATATACATCATAACTTAAACTATTTGAATAAGTTTCATCTTTTTCTGGAGTATATGATTCAGGACATTCAGTACAAAGATTATTATTTTCATCTCCTCTTGTTTTACAAAATAAACAATTATCTTGACATTTTAAATATTGTGTAGGATTATCTGGATCATCAATATAATATTTAGGAGGATCTTTATCACAACTTCCTAATATATCTTCTTTTGGATAAAAAGTATCTTTACATGTTAAACAATTATTTGTATCATCATCACCTCCTTCGTTACATGTCTTACAATTATTATAACATTGAATTAAATAATCAATATCATCATCTTCATCATTAGGATCTTTCCCGACATAAAAATTTATTGCTTCATCTACTCTTAATGGATCAGTTGAATTATAATGAGAATAACAGAAAAAAAAATCATTTGGTTTATCATTTAATTTTTCATAATATTTGCTTGAAGTAATACATTCAGTACAATCTTCTCTATTAATACCAATACAAGTAAGACATCCTTCTGCACATTTTTTGAAATAAGGATTTGTATCTTCATTTATATAAACATATGAAGGTATATCTTTATCATATTTATAACATTGAGTTTTATCATCTTCAAGATATGCATAAATTTCTATATTACCCTCACTATCTTCTTCTTGTTTTACTGTACATTTTTGTTCTACACATTTAGTAGCGTCTTCTTCAGATGAAAAATCTGTACATTTTTTACATGCTTTATTACAATGTTTATAAATTGGATTATCAGCGTCTGTTTGATCATCTAATTTATAATTATCTGGTACATTATCATTATTATAACATTGAGATGAATTATCAATTAATTTATAATAATTAGTTGCACATTTTATACAATTCATTCCATTATCATCATCTCCATTTGAACAAGTTAAACATGCAGTATTACATTTTAAATAAATATTCACAGAAGGATGTGTGTCTGTTGTATCAGTTAAACCTAAATAATAACCCCTATTTTTAATTTCTTCTTTCCAACAATTAGTCCTTTTATCATAAGAAGGATAAGTTCCTTCAATACAATTAAATTCAATACAATATTGTTCATCATAATCAGTACTTCCTTGAGAACAATAAGTACAAGTTTCATAACATTTTTTCCAAGAATAAGTACTTCTATCGTTATCATCACCTTTATAAAGGTAATAATTAGTAATTGGAGAAGTATTCACAGTTTCAGTGTCAGGTTGAAGACAATTTGAAGGATCTTCTTCAACAGGATAATAATTATCATTATAATTACATATTATACAATTTGTACTTGTAGTAGTTGTTGTTTCTCCTGTTTCTGAATCTGTTGTTGATGTTGTTGTTTTTGCATTTGAACATTTTTCACAAGCATTATCACATTTTTTATATACTCCTCCATTTGGAACTCCTGTAGCATCTTCTAATAAATAATATCCATTTTGATCACCAGTGAAACAATTTCCTGTTTCTGTTTCACCATTTGCATTTAATTCATCTTCTTTAAAATAATAATTATTTATACATGAAATACATTTTTGATCTGTATCTGATGTTCCTCTCTCAGAACATTTATTACATGTTCTATAGCATTTTTTACATAGTTTATTTATTTCATTACCATCATCATCTATTTCAGAATAATAATATGTTCCTTCAGGACAATTTGCTACACAATTAGAAGGATAATCTTCCCTTTCTTCAACTTCTACTTTAATTAAATCTGTATCACATACTATACATGTGGCATTTGCTTCATTTCCTCCATTTACACATTTATAACATGTCTCATTACATTCTTGAAAAATATTATTTTCATCAACATAATGATAGGATAATCATCTTCAGATAAACAATTAACAGTATTATCTTCATCATTTACTTGACTTTGATAATAATGACCGGTATTATTACAAGATATACATTTATGATTATCTGGATCATTACTTTTAATTTTACAAGTATAACACCCTTCATGACAATCACTGACTTCAAAAGTAATCCAACAATATTTTCCATATTGGTTATATCGATATGGTTGAAATTTAAGGTTGAATGTACCATAATCAAATTTGGAGAAATATTGAAAATTAGTAGTTTGTGAATCATATAAAGTCCCATCACCTGGATTAATTTGAGTATGAGATGATTCACTAGTATAAATAGCAAGATATCCAGTTGCAAATGTTTCTGGAAAATTAATTTTAATTGTTTCATCATAACTTGAAGTATCAGGTTTTAATTCACCAGCTGCTTCAACAACTTTATTTTTAAGACTAAAAGAATCTGTATGACTATTAATATAAATTTGAGTTAAAGTAATATCTGAACATCCTGGATAACCAACAATTTCAAATACATTATCATCATGTAAATGATAGAAAATTGACATGAAATTTGTTCCAAATCTTGAAATAAAAGGATAATCAGCATAAAAATTTGAGGTGCTAAATTTATTAATAACATATGAATAGGTTGAACCAGACTTTGTTAATGTTACAATTGCAACATGAATATTTTGTAATTCTGGTCGAGGAGTTTTGTTGCTATCCCAAGAATTGTGAATACATGTGAAAACAAAAGTATTATCATTCCATTTAGCTGTGTCAACTTTATTTGTATCCATGATGCATGAATCAATAGTTTCTACTTTTTGTTCTCCAAAACCAAAAAAATTCTTTCTTGTAAATACAACACCATTTTCATTTTCAGTATATGATTCTTGTTCTTCTTCATAAATTATTACTATTGAAAATTTTAAAGTATTTGAACTTTGATAAGTGGCGATTACAAGCGAATCAGTAAGTTTAATAATTTTATCATAAGGACAATCATTTGTTTTCTCAACATTTCTATATTGTTTCCAAACTAAATTAGAATCCAAAAGTGTAAGTTGTTCAAGACAAGTTGGTGCAACATAAAGACAAATAATATCATAGTTATTAGCTCCCAATTCTACGCAAGAAATATATTTATTATTTGTTTTAAGAGTCCATAAATTAGTTATATTTTCAAATTGATTAGAACTATTAATTTTATATTTTTGAACTCTAATTTCTCTACAAGCATCATTTACACATGGTTCTTCTCCGTAGCAATAACTAATAATGATTTGTTGTTCATGAGCAATATAAATATCTATTTTGAAAGAAACAACTTGAGTTCCTTCAATAGTACGACTTTTAATTACTTCATTTTCATTGAAATAATATAAAACAAGATCACCATTTCCAGAAGCAGCAATAAAAGAATTTTCAGAAAATTGTCTAATACAAACATTTTCTTCATATTTAAATTTTAACTCAATATATCCTTTATCTAATTCTCCATTTGAATTATATTTTGAAAGATAAGCATTTTCACTTTGAGTATTTGTATTTGTCCCTGAAAATGCATAAACCATATTATTTGTATGAAGAAGAGGACGAGGATATGTTTTGCCTGTATGATAGATTACATAAGGTGTTGCTTTTACTCCTTCGTCTACAACCTCACATTTGAAAGGAATTAATTTAAAAAAAAATATTAAAATTAAAGAAATGAGCATTTTTATTTTTTATTTTTTATGAATGTCTAAAATAGAAAAAAATAATTAAATTTTATTATTAGAAAATCCAATATTGATATTATAATTCTTAATATTGTAAAAATTATTATTTTTAATAAATAAAATGAATAATTAATGATTTAAATAATAAATTTAATTCTAAAAAAATGTTTTTCTTTTATTAATTTTTTCAAAATTATTATTTAAAAATTAACTCAATATATATTTCAAGTTGAGCGAATAATATATAATAAAAATAGAGTAAATAGAATAAAATATTCATAATTAAAAAAGATTCTAAAGTATCATAAAAAAAATAACAAAAATCAATTTAAAATCAAATTTAATATATTCTGCAAAATTAATATTCAAATAATATAAATATTGACATTCCTTAGCATTTCTAAAATATTGATAATATTTAAGAAACAAATAAGTTTCTCTAACTCTTTCATTTCCAGCAGTTTCTTTTTCAAGAACTTCATCAAAATGAATTCCTGCAGTTGCAATATAATGATTAAAAATTTTAGAATAATTATTAATTCTATCAGTTAAATTTAAAACAGGGCAAAAATATTCTTGAGAAGAATCAGTAACACATTCCATTTTATTAGAAAGTTTATCAGCAATACAATAATAAGTACCAGAACTATCAGCATTACATTTTAAATCATTTTCATTTTCAGTAACATTTTTACAAATACCATATTGTTCATCAGAATCAAGAACCATATAACCACTTTTACAAGCACAATAATTTTTATAATCAACATATTGTCCATCAAGAACAGAAAATTTAGAAATACATTTATATTCATGATTATTTGCTTTTTGAGTATATTTTTCTTCATTAATAGCAACAATAGTACAAATATAACCAGGATAACAATTATCTTCTCTTTCAGTAACAAAATTAAACATTGGAGTATAATATTGATCTCTTCTTTGAACTGTACTATTACCAAATAAACATGCTTCACCACTTTTAACTAATGGTTTACATACTTGAATATCATTTTCATTGTGATTTTGATAAACACATGCATATCTCTTTTTACATTCTAAACTAGAAACACAATAATCATTTTCTCTTTTTCCAATCATTTATTTTTTTCACATATTCCACTATAACAATCTCCTGGCTCTTTACATTTATCACCTGGTCTTCCTTGATGAATTATTTTTGAACAAAATCCTATGTCTCTATTTGCATATGTTACTGTTTGACAATATTGACTTTTTTTCTTACATTTTCCTAAATAATTTATATAACGATTTATTGAACCGTCTTCGTTGTATTCTTGTGTTGTTGCTATACATTTATTATCTGTTAATCCATTTTCAGCACATATTGAATAATCATTTTTATCATCCTCCCCACGAGAGGTTATTTTTAGAATTAGAATTAAAAGAATTATTGATTTTTGAATTTTCATTTTTTTTTCAATGTAAATTAAAAAACTTTTATAGTCATTTTATTTAGAAATCGAGTTATAAAACATTTTATTTTTTAGATATTTATTTTTATAAAGTTAATCTAATTTTTATTCTTTCAATTTAAGTTTAATCAATAAAGATTGTAAAATTTTTTAATCAAATTAAAATAATTATTTGGAATTAATTTTTTTTTATTAAAAATTTTGAAAAGAATTATATTAATTAAAAATTTATTTTAAGCTTTATCTAAATTTAAAAATATTAAAAATTTAATTATTAAAATTTATAAATAAATTTTTTAATTTTTGAAAAGATTATTTTGATTTTATAATAAAATGTTTATAAATTAAATTTAAATCAAAATATTTAACAATTTTGATTAATATTATGGAAAAAATATCAGGAAAAATTTGGGAATAACAATAATGATGAAGGGTAAAACAAAAAATTTTATATAATTATTTATTATTTATCTTTAAAAAATTAATAATTGTTTTTACATATTCAAAAATTAAT
>JAJJKW010000583.1:0-16538 GCA_023805745.1 Isotricha sp. YL-2021b | reverse complement strand
CAATCCCCAATCCCCAATCCCCAATCCCCATATTTTTTCATTCAATCTTTTTTTTTGAAAAATTAATTAGAATAAATAATATTCTTAAATTTCAAAATTTCTTTGAAAAAGTAAATCAATTATATTAAATCTATCAGTTTATAAAAAGAAAGTTTTTAAAGATATTCATTCAAAATCATTCTTCAATAAAAATTTTAAATAAATATGAATCTATATAAATCATTTAAAATGATTAAGAAAAATAAAAAATATAAATGATTTCATTTCAAAAATTAAAAAATTTTTTAAATAAAATCAATTTAGTAAATTCATATAAAGTCAAAAAATCAAATTAATAACTCTTTAAATTTTCATAAGAACTTTAAGTTATTTTATTTATAATTTATTTAGAATAAAAGAATAAAAGCAAAAATCATTAATGAAAATTTCAAAGTATTCCCAGAATTTTGTTTCCATAAATAATCGAAAGTACAATCATCAGTATCATAAACTAAAGTATAATGAGTATAAATAAACCATAATTTATTAATTTTTTTTTTCTTTCTAGTATATCTATAAGCTTCATAAATAGCATCTTCATCTTTCATATTATTTTTCTTTGCTTCTGTTAACCATTCATTAAATGTATCAGTTAAATTCTTAGTAATATATACTGTAGAATCTTTTGAAGAGGTAACTGAACTTGATATAGAAGCACTAGATAAATCTGTACATGAACCACTAGATAAATATCCTGATTTACATGCTAATGGATTAGTTGCAGTGGCGCCATTATCAACTGAACCAATTTCAACACATTTTGTATTACTACATACATAACCTAATTCACAAGGATTCATTGCAGGATCAAATAATTCGGAAGAAGTATAATAACCGTCATTAGTTAATAAAGAATCAGAAGTATCAATCATAGTAGAACAATCTGTGTTTGTATCACTACTACTAATAGGAGATTGACAAGAATAATAATTTGTATTTGAAGTTGTATATCTACATAATAATCCTTTTTTACATTGTCCAAGACCAACTTGACAAATTTTACCTTCTGATTTACCTTTACATTTACTTCCATCACAAAGTCCAGTAGTACATTTATTATCATTTGCACATGATTCTCCATCATAATGTGATCTTACTTTTATTGAGCAAGCTCCTATTATTCCTCCATAATATGGTAATGTAACACATACTTTTGATCCTTTACATTTTCTTACCCAATAAAATGTATTTGAACCTAATTTTTCTTTTTTCATACATTGTTCATCTTTAAATGGATCATCATGACATTTATATACTGTTCTTGTTGAAATTCCTATAATTAATAATAAGCTTATATATATGAATGATTTCATTTTTTTATTGTTAAATTATTTACATTTTCTTAATATGAATTTAAAAAGACAATTGATGTAAAATGAAGAAAATTTTAATTATATTGAATAATTTTTTATTTAATATAATCTTATTTTAAAATGAAATAAAACAATAGTAAATGGGAATTTATAAGATATAAAACAATTAAGAAATTGTCATTTAACAGTAAAAAGACATTTTCAACTTTTTAATTAATTTCGGGTATTATTCAGAGGAAGTTTTTAATTTAAATTTAATAATTTGTCATCTTAATTTAGTTCTTAAATATATTTAATGTTTTCAATCTTTATTGTATTCATTATCATTAGCACTACAAGGTAATTTGTGGCAAGATTATTTTATTTATATTAATGAAAATATTTCGTTTTGAAAAGACTAAAACATTTTTCAAGTTACTGAATAAACATTTTTAATTAATTTATAAATAATTATTTTTATCAAAGATAAAATATTTACTTTTTTAAATAAATAAAATTGAAAGAATTTTTTTAATTAATAATTTAAAATAATAGGAAAATTAAAGGAGGTTTAATTCAACAAAATCATTTTTACATAAATTTTTTTGTATTTTATATATTAAAAGGATAATATCTTTTTATAAGAATTATTAATCATTCATATTCTTATTTAAATATAGAAGTATAAAAATGTTAAAGATTATAGGATGTCTCTCAAAAATTAATTGTTTCTTCAAATTGAAAAAAAAGGAAATTAAATATTATTTTGCTTAAATATATTTTATATTTAATTAAAAATTATTTTAAAATTAAAATAAAGTTTAAAAAAAATATTTTTTTCAAAAATATATATAAAAAATGAAAATAAAAAAATCAAAAAAAATAAAAAGACTAAAAAAATGAAGACAAAAACCTTAAAAAACAAAAATAAAAATAAAAATCTTAAATCATCCCTAAAAAAAACACCTAATGACATTTTTTTAAACCCCATTTAAAAACCTAATCATTTCTTTAAAAATTTTATTATCAAAATATAAATTATTTTCAAAATGATAAATATGTCCTTTTCTTTTTAAACAAACAATAGAAAAATTTTTCCCACAAGCAATATCAAAAGGAACACTATTATATTCTAATAAAGTATTAATTAAAGTAGGAGGTCTTCTTTTAATATTTAAACCTAAACCTAATTGTCCAAAATTATTATCACCCCAACACCAAGCAGTTATAGTATTACTTACAGAATCTTTAACAATTGCTAAACAATGATTTTGACCACATGAAACTTTTGTTACTTTTAAATCACAAAAAATTTCTATTTGAGTTGGTATTATACAATCATTACAATTTTTATTATTTTCATTTGAATAATATTTATCAAATCCTAATTGATATTTATCATTATTTCCACATGTATATATTTCATTTGTTTTTGATAAAAATATTGAAAAATTTTCACCACATGATATTGAATTTATTTTACATTTTTGAAGTTTTTCTATTTTTTTTGGTTTTGTTATTCTACATTGAATATTATTATTATATGTATCTTCACAAAAGTTCATTCCTAATTGTCCTTTATTTGAATAACCCCATCCATAAACTTCATTTATATTATTTATTGCAAAACTATGATGAAATCCTGTTGATATATCTATTATATTTTCATTATTAAAATTATTTATTTTTTCTGGATTTTGTATTAAAGGTAATTCATCTTTTTCATTAAAATAATGTACATCTAAACCTAATTGACCATTAATTCCATATCCATAAGAATAAACATTTCCTAATGAAGATAATATTATATGATAATTTTCACCTGATTGAATTTTTATTATTTTTTCTAAAGGATTATTTAAAAATTGTTTTTCATCGATTAATATTGGATTTGTATCTTCTTTATTATTCATATAATTTAATCCACAAGAATATAATTTATTATTTTTTGTTAATATTAATGATGAAGTTGAATTTCCTGAACACATTATTATTTCATCTTTTTCTGGTAAATTTATTTTTTTTGGGTCTTTAATTATTGTTTTTTCTTCTATTCCACATTGACCACTTGAATTATTTCCCCATGAAAATAAATTATCATTTTCACTTATTGCAAAAGCATGTTCATTTCCACAAAAGATTTTTTTAATATTATAATCACTTAATTTATATATTAATCTTGGTAAAACTAAAGTATCATAATTATCATGTGTTGTTTCATTATGAATATTATTTCCAAAACTTACTAAAATACCATCTGGACTATATTTTTTAAAGTACATTTTATCAAATAATTCTTCAGTAATAAAATGAGATAAATGTTTTTTTGAAGAATATTGATTTGAATTATTTTGACTAAAGAAATTAAATAATTTTGTATTTGTTGATGCTGATGTTCTTGAAGAATAAAATCCTGATTTTTGATCTTCAAAAATTGAACTTTTAAAATTCATTTTAAATATACTTAAATATTCTTCATTTATTAAATTTGTATTTCCTTCAAATATCATTGACATTAAAACACTTAAGAAAAAATTAATATATTCTTTTGATAAAAATATATCTTTTTCATTTCTATTTGATGATGATAAGGTTGGAAATTGAAAATATTTACATAAAGGTAATTCATTATAATTTAAAGAAAAATTTGCAGAAAAATTAATTTGTTCATTAATTTCATCAACATTTAAATAATCAACAATTCCATTAAAATTTTTATTAAAAATATTTTTATTATTATTATTATTCTCTCTGGAAGTATTTTTTTCAATATAATTTTTATAATAATTTAAATTATTAACGAAAAAATAATTATTATTAATATTTTTTTCTTCATTATTATAAGCAGAATTCAAAATATTAAAATCTAAACATCTAAACATTTCTTTAAAATATTCATTAGTATCAAAACCATCTAAACTTAAAGCCATTTTACATAATCTATATAATGGAATCATCATAAATGGATGTCCTTTACAATTTTTTCCTCTCATATCACCAAATTGAAAAAGAGAAAAAATTAAACTTTGACTATAAAATTCTTCACTTTCTGAATATTTATCACAAACTAATCCTTCAAATAAATTTAATATTGAACATTGTATATTTGAAAATAAATATTGTTTTTTAAATGATTCTATCATTTTAGAAATTATTTCTTTTGATTTAGGAAAACTTTCTTCAAAAAAAAGTGCTGTTATATATGTTAATATATGAGTTACAAAAAAACAAAATTCTGATTGTCCATCATATGATGTAATGTTATTTAATAATTGTTCTATATATTTTTTATAATCTTTTATTATATCATAATGATTTATTGTATAAAAGAAATTTAAATTTTTATATATTGTCGAATTATTTTGTTTATTATATGCCATTTTAAAAAGAGTAGAAGGTAAAAAAGTATCTATTGATAAATTTTTAATAATTTCTTTCCATATTAAAGTTGGTTTTTCTATTGGTTGATTTTCATTATAATTTAAATTAGAAATATTTCCATTTTGAGAAAGATTATTAAATATATTTCTATAATTTAAAATATTTGTGTTTGAATGACTAATATTTTGAATATTTGTCATATTATTATCTATTGAAACATTTTCATTATTATGTGTATAATTACTTATTGCAGGTTTCACTAAATTAAAATATGGTAATGCATTTATACTTCCTTTTGATATATTTTGACTAAAAAAAGTTTTTAATAAATTTTCTCCAAAATTTTGATTATTAATATGAATATCTCTCAATAAAATATAATTTGATATTTCATTTATATTTATAAATGATGTAACTTTTGGATCAAATATTATAATATCTTCCTTTTTTAATTCTTTTAAATTTTCTATTGAAATTGATAATTGAAACTTTTTAAAAGGAGATATTCTTATATTTAACATTGTTTCTAAAGAATTTATAAATATAAAAGGATTATTTCTGGCACTTAATAAAAATTCATTTATCAAAGATGAACATAAATATAAATTTTTGGTGTTTGGATCATTAAATAAATTAAATCCTATTTTTTTATCTAGTTTAATCCATTTTAAATATTTTAAATAAAAAAAAAATGATAATTGTTTATAAAAAAATTTGATAAATTCATCATCTTTGCAACTTACAATATTTAAAATTCCATAAATTATTTTAAAAATTTTCCCTTTTGTAACCTCAATCATATTATTATCATTATAACTTTTTTCATTTGAATTTAACATATAAAAGTCTTTATTTCTTTCAAAAATTCCTATTTTCATTTGTAGAATAATTCCTTCATTATAATAAAAAAATTTTTTTATTATTGAAGAAAGAATATAAATTTGAATCAATTCATTTAAATTTTTATTTTGAATTTTACTTAAAGAAAAAATTGAAAGTGACATATTAATTCCAAAACGATGAAAATATTGTTTTAAATTATTTATACTTCTAATTGCATGTTTTTTAGAATTTAATCTTATACAAAAATTTTCAAAATGTTTTATAAAATCACCATTTTTTAAATATGGTATAGAATTATTTATTAAAGAATATTTCTGTTTTAAATTTTTTTCCCATTTAAATATTATACAATTATTTTTTTTTACTTCATTATTATGTTTCTTTATTAACTTATATAAAGAGGGATTTAAATTATGTTCATTATAAAATTTATCAAAAATCGTTTTTGTCAAAGTATGATTTTGTTGTAAAGGTAATCTCACAAAAAGATGTGATATTTCATCATCAATTTCTTTTTCTTCATTTGGAAAAATAATTTTATATTTAATATCAAATAAACTATTTTCAAAAGAATTAAAAGACAAATTTGAATTATTAAATCCCATAATTTCTTTAAAAATTTCTTTATGGTTTTTTTTAAAAAAAATATCTTTTTTTAAGTTTATCATTTCTTTATTTTGATTTTTTTTACATTTAATTATATCAACAGTATCTTCATCTTCATTTTTAAATAAATCAGGAATAAGAGATTGAGCATTAATCAACATAAATTTATATTTTTCTTTGATTCCATTATTAGGATCATCAATAACTTTTATTAAATTATCAATTGATATATTTTTTAAAATTCTACTTTCATTTAAATCATCTTTATTATAATTATTTAAATCTATATCATCATTAATTAAATTACCATCTAAACTTAAATAATCTTCTCTAAAAGTTTTTTTATTTCCTTCATTTTTAGCATTAGAAATATAACTCATTTCATCAATATTAATATTACTTATACTATCATTTTTTTTCTTAATAAAATCACCATTTGAAGTTGTTTCAAATAATTGATTGTTAACTTGAAAATCATTATCATTATCATATGAATATTTATTTACACAAACACTAACAGTAAAAACAATTCCATTAAAAACACAATAAGAAATTAAAGGAAAAATTAATTCATTACTTAACAAACTTTTTTTTTTTAAATTATTATTATTTTTATCAATATTATTACCTTTATTATTATTAGAATTATTATTATTATCATTTTCATCATTTTTAATTTTAACACAATCAATAATTTGAATAAAATCTAAAAAAGCATAATTTAAAGCTTTAATTTCATTCATAAAATCTTTTGCATTATTATAATTTAAAACTTTAATAAATAATCCTTTCCATTCAAATCCTCTAATCCAATCCATTCCTTCAATTGGAGGTAAATTCCAATCTTTTGAAGTAAACCATTGTCTTTTATAATATAATAAACTATTAGAATAATAATAACCTAATGCCCAAACTAACCAATTAAAATGATTATGTAATGATATTATTTTTCTACAATATTTAATAAATATAGAAATTTCCATTAATGTAGAATTTTCTCTTATTTTTTTTAATGAATCACTTATGAACATATTTTCTTTATTCCATTGTCTTTCACTTAAAGATAATAATCTATTTACTAATACATTTTTATTTTTAAATACTTGTGAATTTAATAAATGTTCAAATTCTGTTTCTGTTGAATAATCTGAAGTAACATGAAATTCATTTAAATAATATAATTTTGTATCTTCAAATGTTTTTTCTGTAAATTGAAATAAATTTACATTATCATTTATATTATTTTGATAATTTGAATTCTTAGAATTTAAATTTTCTAGAATTATATCATTAGTATGATTATCTTCTGATATTATTTTTATTGGATTATTTTTTTTTGGAGATTTTGGACTATTTTCTTCTGGAAATTCTATTTTTAAATTTTTTATATTTTGAGATAAAGAACTTTTATCATTTATATCTTTTATTATATTTGAACTTTTATCTGATGAATTATCATTATTTGATTTTTTTGGAAAATTATCATTTTTTTGTGATTTTAATATATTTTCATTTTGATTTATATTTTTATGATTAATTGATTTATTATCTTCTCTTTCTTTTATTTCTTCATATATTCCTGATTGAACTAAATTAACTACTCCCTTATAATCATTATTATTTATTTTTTTTAAATTATCTAAATCATTTTCTTCTTTTTCTCTTTCAATTCTTTGTTCCTTTCTTTCTTTTTTCTTTAATGATTCTTCTTCTATAAAATCATCTGTTTCTAATATTTCATTTTTTGGATTATTTACATTACTATTATAATTTTTTTGTTTCAATGAATCTATTTCTGAATTAGTTTTTTCTTCTCTTTGTTTTAAATAATTATTATCTGAAACTTGATTTTGTTCAGGGGAATTTTTTCCATATTTTTTTTTTTTTTGTTCACTTATACAAACTCCCATATATTTTAATTATTTAATAATTTATTTATTTTTATATAAAACAATTAAAAATTAAATAAAATAAAAATGAACTTAATATTAAAATTTAAATAAATTTACTTTCTAAACTAATATTTTTATTTTCAAAAAAAATTCAAAAAAAAAAATAATAAAATAAAATGAACAACCCAGAAAAACAATATACAATTTTAGATTTAACAAAAATAGTAAAAATGGCAAGAGAACATTTTTACATAGGTCTTTACCCAGAATCAATGAATTTATATTTAAGAGCATTTGACATAATAAATAAAAGAATAAATGAATTATCAACTCCTCTTTTAAAAAATCATTGGAAAATGATTCTTCAAAATTTAAAAACAGAAAAGGAAAAAATTTCAGAAATGCAAAATTTATGTAAAAATTTAACAAAAGCAAAATTTGATTTTTCAAATGATGAAACTCAAAATATATCAAAAAGAAGATTAATACCAAAACCAATATCAGATAATTTTCAATTTCAAAATCCAGATAAAAAACGAATAAATCAAAGTATAAAAAATACATATTCATATGGAAATAAAAAGCGTCCTCAAAAGCAATATACAAATTTTCATCCTGATCAAATAAATGAATGGAAAACAGATGATTCAAATATAATAGAATGGAGAAAAAATCAAAAAGAAAATTATAATAATAATAATAATAATTATAATTATAAAAATAATAGAAATTCAAATAATAATTCAGAAAGAGAAACAAAACAAAGTGATAATAGTGTTTTTAATCCAATGGAACAATTTGATTTAAGTCAAAGTAATATAGGAGATAATTCAATGAATACATCTCAAATATCATCAAATATAGATAAATCATTTATGAAAAAAATAAATAAATTTCAAAGAGAATTAAATCCAAATAAAAAAAATCTTCCAGAAACAATATATGAAGAAGATTGGGAAGAAAGGCCAATTCATCCTACAAATTCAGATATATATATGAAAGCAGATGGAAATATTCCATTTCCAAATTCTTCAAAAAGAAATTATAATAATAATAATATAAATAATAATAATAATGAAGGTTATCATTATCAAAGAAGTTATAATCCAATGGCTTTAATTAATGATGTTCTTGCTTCATATGGTGATCCTTTAGATAATATAAATGATGAAACTGAACCTTTTTATTATAAAAATCCTCAATTTGAAAATATTCAATCAAGATATATGAATTATAATAAAGGACAAAAACCAAAAAATTATCATGAAGATAAAGTAAGTAAAAGATTACAAGAAAAAAATAGAAGTAAAAGTTTAATTCCTTTAAAAAAAAATAAATTAAATAATAATAATAATAATAATATAAAAAGAAGTCCATTTTTATTATCAAGATATCCAAATTCAAATGGTGAAGGTCCAGATACGAATTTAATAGAAATGTTAGAAAATGAAGTTTTAGAAACAAATCCAAATGTATCATTTGATGATATAGCAGATTTAGATAATGCAAAAAAAACATTACAAGAAGCAGTTTTTCTTCCTTTAATCATACCTAATTTTTTTAAAGGAATTAGAAGAGCATGGAAAGGAGTTTTATTATATGGTCCTCCTGGAACTGGAAAAACTCTTTTAGCAAAAGCTTTAGCAAGTGAAGGTCAAACTACTTTTTTTAATTTACATTCTAGTTCTTTTGCTAGTAAATGGAGAGGAGAAAGTGAAAAATTAGTCAGATTAGTTTTTGAAATGGCAAAATTCTATGCTCCTACTACTATTTTTATTGATGAAGTTGATGCTCTTTGTGGAAAAAGAGGAGAAGGAAACGAAGGAGAAGCTTCCAGAAGAGTTAAAGCAGAAATTTTAGTTCAAATGGATGGTGTTAATACTGATTTTTCAAATGAAGAAAATAATAATAATAATAATAATGGGAAAAATAATAATAAAAGTAATAATAATAAAAGTAATAATAATAATAGTAATAATAATATTAATGATAATAATAATAAACCTAAATTAATTACTGTTATTGGAGCTACTAATTGTCCTTGGGATTTAGATGAAGCTATTAAAAGAAGATTTGAAAAAAGAATTTATATTCCTTTACCAAGTGCTGTTGGAAGAGAAGAATTATTTAAAATAAATACTAAAGGAATTAAATTAGATAATGATATTGATTTTAAAAAATTAGTTAAATTAAGTGATGGTTATTCTGGTGCTGATATTGCTAATGTTTGTAGAGAAGCTGCTTTTATGCCTATGAGAAAAAATTGGGAAAAAAATGGAAATTTAAAATTAGAAGATGTTGTTAAAGATCAAAATTTTAAAGATAATTTAAATGTTCCTATTGGAATGAAAGATTTTCTACAAGCTTTAAAAAATATTAGTAAATGTGTTGGTGCTGATGATTTGAAAAGATATGAAAAATGGACTAAGGAATTTCAAAGTGTTTAAATTTTTTTATTTTTTTTTTTAATTTTTTTTTATTTATATATTTATTTTAGTTTGTTTTTTGTTTATTTATTATTTGGTGAAATGTATTTTTTATTTTTTTTTAATTTTTTATTTTTTTTTGTTTTTGTCTAATTAATTTTTCTTTTTGATTCGAAATTAACTTCATTAAAATAGCTAAACAAAAATAGATAAATGAAATAACAATAAAGTTTTATTTTTTATTAAACCTTAAATAAATAAAATAAATATTACTTTATTTTTAAATAATATAAACTTTAATTTTATTTAATTACTTTATTCAAAAGAAATAAAAAAATTTTGAAATTCAATTTCAGGTCTAAAATTAGGAATTTTATAACTTGGCAAAGCATTAACATCAACAATAAAGAATTTATTATTTAAATAATCAAAAAGTAAATCAATACCATAAAAATGAAATTCACTAAATTTAGAAAATAAATTAGAAAGTTCAAAAATGAAATTCTTTTTATTATTTTTTTCAATTAAATCACTAATAAAATTAGATTTAACATGTTTATGCCAAATATTATTTTTATAATCCATACTTTCTAAATCAATTGTTTTAAAAATCCAAAAACCTTTATTAAATTCTTTTTGAAAATCTTCATTAATATCTGGAAGAGAACTTCTATAATCAATATAATTTTCTTTTCCATAATGATATAATTTTAAAACATAACCACCATGATTAATTAAACTTTGAATTAGACATTTTGCATTTATTGAATTTTCTCCCTTTGAAATTTCTTTAATTGAATCTTCGTAACTTTCTTCTTTAAATATTATTGAACATAAATGTTTAAATGATGAAATTTGACTTGTATATTTTATTATTATTGGAAAAGTTATTTTATTTTCTTTTAATTGATTTATTAAATGCTCTTTATTTAATAATTCATCTCCTTCAATTTGAATATTATTTGGATATTCTAATATTATATTGTATTTTTCACATAATTTTTTTACTTCAAAAAAATTAATAAAATTTTTTAATAATTCACTTTGTTTATTTTTATCTATAAAATAAGCAAATTTTTTTGGGTCATTTGCATTTTTAAATTGTCCTAATTTTTCAAATATTTGTTGATATAATATTAAATCTTTTGTTTCAACTGCTTTTGTTAAAATACAATCAAATTTTCCATTATATTCTATATTTTCTCCTCCATAATGTGGTTTATATAATATTTGTTTTGAAGAAATATAATTTTTTTGTTTTAAAAATTCTTGTTTTCTTGTTAAAGTCCTTGTAAATAATAAAATAACTTTTGGTTTAATTTCATTCATTTTAGTACATAAATGTTGATAATTATGACAATCAATAGCTATTTCATAATAATAATAAAGTTGATAAAAATTATTTGAAATAAAATTTATTCCTTTATTTATTATATATGGTGAATCTTTATATAAAATACCTAATTTATCTGAAACTTTATAATAATTTATAATTTTATTTTGAATTTTACTTTCTTCTGTTTCATTATCTTTATCTAAATGACAATAAGAATAACAATTTAATAATACTGTAAAACAATTATGTTCATTTTCAAAGTTATTTACATAATCTGGGTCATAATCTAAATATATTATTTTATTTTTTGGTAAATAATTATTTATTTCATATTCAGAAAAAAAAGATAATTCAGATAAAAATTGTTCTTTTTGTAAAATAATTTTATCAATAAATAAATAAAATAAATTTTTATTATGAACATAAATATTAAATTTACTAGAATCAATTAATTTATAAAGTTTTTCATCAATGAAAGTAACATTTGATAGAATAAATTCATTTAAAACTATTTCAAATTGCTTTTCATCTAAATTTTTCATAATTTCAGTTTTATATTCATTAAAAATATCTTTATCTGAATTTTCAAAATTAATTCCATATTGTGAAAAATAATTTTTTATAGTTTTTTCCAAATCAAGATAATTTAAGCATTTATTTACATAGTATAATTGATTTAATCCTGGAAGAATTATAGAATTTTTTGATGTCATTAAAATAAAAAATAATAATTAAAAGGAGCTTATATTTTTTTTTTTTGATATTTTTTAATTAATTATATTTTAAATTTTCATTTAAAAATTGAGTAATTTAATAAATAATTAATTATGTAAGAATAAAAATAATTTGTAAATACATAATTAATAATTATTCATTTATAATTCAATCTTTAGAATAAAATTCATTCAATTTATAAAGATGAATTCTTACAAAAAATATTTAAATAAAAAACAAATTAACAAAACAAAATTAAGAAAATATCTTTCTTTAATTTTCGATGATTTATATAATAGAGTGGAAAGAATAAAACAAAAAAAAGAAATTTCTTTGGAAACTTTTGGAATTTATTTCCAATATTCTCCTTTTCTTTCTAAAATTTTATTTTCTTCTTTAACTTCTTCTTCTAAAATGTCCAAAGAAAATTTCATAAATTTAATTCCACTATTATATTGTGGAACTTTTCAAGAAAAAATGGAATTATTTTTTAAAATATTTTCCACTAAAGAAAAAGATATAATTGAACTCAAAAACATTAAATTAATTTTATATCATTTTCAATTAATCAATAAAACAAATGATTTCAAAATTTTAAATAAAGTAATAAAAAATTTAAACATTAATGAAAAAGAAGGAATAAATTTCAAAGAATGGAAAGAATTGAATTTTAGAAATTCAGATTTATTTTATTTAATTAATTTTTTCATTAATAAAACAAAACCATTTAATGAATATGTAATTGATGAATTATTTTTAAATGAAAATAATTTAAAAAATGAAGAAATTAACTATTTTCATATGGATAAAATATCAAAGAATTTACTTGAATATTTGGCTTTCTATAATGGAGAAAATGAAGAAATCTTTTTAGAAAAAAATGAATTACATTTTCAAAATCCAAAAAAATTAAATGAAATAATTTATATGGAAACAGAAGACATTCCTTCTTTATTTTTAAAAAATAAAAAAAATCAATTAATAAATGAATTAAATTTAAAATTTTTAAAGAAAAGTAAAAGTCATTCAAATATAAAAAAACAAAATAGTCTAAATGATAACACTATAATAACAGAAAATTCTTCAACTCAATGTGAAGATGATAATCATTTCTTTGATATTTCAAATAGTTTAACAATGATTGAAGAAGAATATAATCAAACAAAAAATAAAATTAAAGCTTTGACTTATAATGCAAAAGAAAAAAAATTAATTGAAAATACAATAGAATTTATTGATAATATTATAAAAATAAATTATAATGATTCTTTTAAAATAATAGATTTAAGATATTCTTTTTTTGAAATTAGTACAAAAATAACTAAATTAAATAATATTCAATTTGAAAGAAGAATTGATATTTTTGGTGAATTATCTTTTAATAAAAAACATTCAATGAAATTTTTATTTGATAATGAAGTTGATTATCAAAAATTTTTATCAAATATTCCTTCAAAAAAATTATTCTCAACTTTTAATCAAAAATATGAATTAAAAGAAAAACTTGGAATAGGTGGTTTTGCTGAAGTTTATAAAATCAAAAATAAAGAAACTTTCGAAGATTTTGCTGTAAAAATTTTTCATAAAAATGAATTAAATTTTGATGAAAAAATGAGTTCATTATATAATGAAATTTCTTTTTTAAAATTATTTTCAAATATTAATAATGAAAATTTAATTAAAACTTATGATATTTATGAAAATATAAATGATGTTTATTGCGTCATTGATTATGTTTCAAATGATAATTTATATAATTTTTTAATTAAAAATCCAAATTTAAATTTGAAAGATGTAAAACAAATAATAAAACAAATATTAAATTGTATTTCATATATTGAAAATTTAGGAATAATTCATCAAGATTTAAAATTAGAAAATATAATGATAAAGCAAGATGAAAATAATAATATTAATATAAAAATAATTGATTTTGGTTTAAGTACTATATTATTAAAAAATCAATTTTCTTGTGGAATTATTGGAACTCCAAATTATATGGCACCTGAAATAATAAATGGAGATGAATATAATGATAAAATTGATATTTGGAGTTTAGGAATAATATTATATTTTATAAAATATAGAAGATTACCTTTTAATGATTCTAGAAAAGATTGTAAAAATTATATTTATGAAAATATAAGAAGATTTAGATTTAAATTTGGAGATAGTATATTACAATTAAATGAAAAAGATGATTTAAAATTTAAAGATATTATTCTTAAATGTTTAACCTTTGATTTTGAAAAAAGAATTTCTATAAAAGAATTAAAAGACGATCCTTGGATTAATTTATAAATATTCAATACTGAATTTTTTTGGAAAATAATTATATATTTTATTTTAAGTTTGTAGGTAATTTAAACTATTTTTTTTAGGTAATGTTTTAATGTATATATACTTATATATATTGTTACTTTTCCAAGTATAATTTTAAATAATTTAAAACATTTGAAGATAAAAATGAAATTTATATATATTATCCTATTATATGATTGTTGAAAATATAAAATATATGAATTTTAGACAATATAAAATAAATTTAAAAACTAATCAAAAAAACAATCCTAAATATTTTATTATAAAAATTAAAAAAAATTAAATAGGTATATATTTAATATATATATATAAAAACTCGTGTATAATAATTAAAAAAAATATAAAATTTAAAAATAACTAATCTAAAAAATAAAATAAAGAAAAAAAAAGATGACAGAGAAGATAAAAGCAGTAATACTTGGTGAAGGAAGAGTAGGTAAAACATCAATACTAAATCGTTACTTTATAAATAAATTTGATAATCAAGAACAAATTACAATAAATCCTTCATGTTATGAGAAAAATATTGAAAATAATGGTAAAAAGAAAAAAATATCATTTTGGGATACTGCAGGACAAGAATTATTTGATGCTTTAAATACAATATATTATAAAGATGCAGCAGGAGCTTTAATAGTATATGATTTAGAAAAATTTGAAGATACTTTTCCAAAAGTAAAAAAATGGGTTAATGAAATTATTGAAATTGTTGGAAAAGATGTTATTTTTGTTATTGCTGGAAATAAATTTGATTTAATTGAATCTAAAAGTGTTTTTGAAGATAAAAAAAAAATTGTTGAAAATTTTTGTAAAGAATATAATTGCCAACATATTTTAACTAGTGCAAAAACTGGATATAATATTAAAGAAGCTTTTGAACTTCTTATTCAAAAATTGAGTAATCAAAATACTGAAAAAGTTTCGAAAAATAAAGGATTAAAAATTGATAATGATATTGGAAAAAATAAAGAAAAAAATAATTGTTGTTCAAAAAATTAAAAGTTTGAAATTTTTTATTATTTATAAAGTTTGGCAAAAATATTTTTTTTAAATGTTTTTTTTTGTTAAATAAATTTTCAATGTATTATAAAAAGGATTTAAATTAAAACTAAGTATTTTTTAAACAATAATAATAAATTGAAAAAAAATTTAAGAAACATTTGAATAACAATAAAAATTAAATTATATTAAATCATTCCAAAAAATTGAATAATAAAATTTCAAAAATGATTTAATTAAATAATATAAATTTGAAACGAGTTTTTTTGTTTAATTATCTTTAAATAAAAAAGATTCATTGAAATTTTTATTATTGATTATGAAAAAAATTTATCAAATATTCCTTGAAAAAAGTAATTATAGAGAAGATTAAAATAATTAAAGTTATATAATATTAGAAGATTTAGAATAACAAATTATAAAATATTTTTTCCAAATTTTCAAATTTTTTCCAGATTTCCATACTATTTTTTATGATTCACATCCCAGAAAATTTTTGTTTCATAAATTAGTTCCTATTTTATCAAAAAATATTTAATACTTTTTTTATATTAAAATTTTTTTATAATTACTACATGTATAAAAAATATCTCTTTTTATTTGAAATATTTAAGAACAGGAATTATGTTAATAAAATTAATATATATTATTAATTCAAATGTCTTTTAAAAATAATATAATAATAATT
>JAJJKW010002035.1:0-16549 GCA_023805745.1 Isotricha sp. YL-2021b | reverse complement strand
TTAATCCTAATAAAAGACCTACTATTGATAATATTCTAAATCAATTATATTCTCTTCAAAATAAAAATAAAAATTTACAAAATAGTTTTAAAAAAATAAATACTAACAATAATAATATTAATAAAAGCAATATGAAGAAAATAAATATAGAGCAAAGATATAGAATTTCTAACAATTTTAATATTAAGAATAATATTGAGAAAAATAATATTAAGAAAAAAAAAGTTGTTACAGGTAATCTTTATAAATGTATTGATATAATTAAAAATAATAATATTAATGATGTGAATAAAAGTTATGATACTTTTCAAGATAATTTTAATAATACTTTTAATAATGACGTAAATTATGATAATTTTAATTTTAATAATAATGATAATAATAATTTTAATAATAATAATAAAAATAGCCTTAGGAAAAGAAATACTTTTCAAGATAATTTTAATAATACCTTTAATAATGACATAAATTATGATAATTTTAATTTTAATAATAATAATAATTTAATAATAATAATACAAATAGTATTAGGCAAGAAAATGTTGATTCAGGTAATTTTTATAAATCTATTGGACATAATTCTAAAATCAATAACTTAAATTATGGCATAAATTATAATAAAGATGAATTCGGATGGGGTACTATTCATTTTCATAATTAATAATCTTCAATTTGAAATATTATAAAAGTTTTAAATGAATAAATTTAAGAAATGTTTATAATATTGGGAAAAAACAAAAAAATACAATTCTAATTTAAAAATTAAAAAAAAAAATTTGTTCATAAATAAAAATTTTAAAAAGAATTAAATAGAATTAAAAATTAAACTATAAAAAAAAATATTTTATTTCTTAACTTCCTTTGAAGAGAATTAATAGAATTATTAAAACTTCATCTTCAATTGTTTTTGTTTTGAAGAAATTAAAAGAAAATTTGTTGTCAATTTAGTTCTTTTTGTTTTTTTATAAATGCACTTATTAAAGAAGAATTATCAGATTTAAATTATTTTTATTTTTTTCTCTTATTCCCTCAAAAAGAGTATAAAAGTTTTTTTAATATAACTATTATATTTTTAGGTTTTTATTTAAATTTTTACTGTTGAACAAATTTAATAATTGTTAATTGTAAATCAAAAAATTTTAATAAAGAAATTAATATCCAGTTTCTTTATTAATAATTTCAATTGTGTCATAATATCTTTTATTTAGAATATTTTTCCAAAGAATTTTATAAATGAACTTTTTGTATTTAAATCTATTCTTCTTCTTCAAATATTATTATTTTTTATTTATTTTACTATTTTTTCAAATTTCAAGTATTTTTTTATTTTATTTTATTTTATTTTATTTTATTTGAATATTTATTAATCAATTTTTTTAGAAATATTTTTATTTATAGTTTTCTATTTATTTAAAAATATTTAATCATTTATTATTACACTATTTAATAATGATGAAATTAAACTATTCACATTAAAATCTTTTTGGCTTTTATTTTTATTATTATATTTTAAACTTAATACTTTAATTACATATTTTGGATTTTTTAAAAAATCTTTTTTTAGATTATTATAATTATCATAACCTTCTAAAGGATAATTTTTTAAAATATAATCGATAAAATCAGGAGGTTTAAGATTTTTAAAATTATGATTAATGATTTTAACTGAATTATTATAATTTACTTCTTTTTTAATAATTAAAAATTGTTTATACCATTCTTCCCTTTCAATTAATTCTAATTTTATACAATTTAAAATTTGATTAATTTGAGATATTAATTGATTATATTCTATTATTTTATCATTTGAATATATTTTTCTATATTTTACATAAAGAATCTTACATAAACATTTAGCTTCATATTCTAAATCTTTTCTTCCTTCAGATATAATAATTTTATAAGCTTCTTGGTATTTTTCAATTATCATATGATAATTTATCATTTTATTATTATTATGTTTTTCAATATCATCACCAATTTTCATTAATTCATTCGCTGAAATTCTCTTAATATAAATATTTGATTTATTTATAATATTATTATATTGATTTTTTAAAAGAGGAGTAATACCAATTGTTTTATCTAATTTTATTTCTTGACAAATTTTTATTATTTGTGTAAAAAGATTTCTTGCTTCATCATTTTTTCCTTTATTAAAATAATCAAGACTTTCTTTATAATTTTTATTTAATAAATCAATTACAAGTTGATTATAAATTAAACCATTTTGTATATTATTTAATAATGGAATCAATTTATCAAAATTTTTTGTGTCCAATTTATTTATAAAAGAAGAAATTTTTTTAATATGAAATAAAATTTCATTCTCCTCTTTAGGAGTTTGAATTTCTAATAAATTTGAATAAGCTGTTATAAAAATTTGAAAAACTTGAAAAAGATTTTTTCCTAAATAATTTTCACAAAGAGATAATTCTTCATTTATTATTTGAATTTTTTTTTCATTATTATTTGTTTTTTCAAATTGAATTTTTAAATCATTAATAGACTTTTTAAAGTTTTCAAAATCATCATCATTTTCATTATTTAAAAGTTCATCATTTTGTTTTTTTAAAAATTCAATTTGAAATTCTGTTAAATTATTACATTCAATAGTTTTCTTAATTTCTAATCCAGACTTTTTTTCAGTTAAAGTTATATGTAAAACAGAATTAGTATCTAACATATATTTAACTTCAAATTCAATAAATTCATCTTTAGAATTTAATTTAGAAAAATCAATTATTAAATTTTCTAATTTTACATTATCTTTAACATATTTACTTTCTCCTTCATAAATACTCAAAATCATTTTTCCTGGTTTAACTTTATATTTTTTAGTTGTTTGATTAGGAATGCTTGTATTTTTCGGAAAAATAATACACATTTTTCCTTCTGAAGAACTTAATCCAATTGATTTAGGATATTTATCTAATAAAAAAAATTTAATATTATTCTCCATATGATTTATTATTGCTGCTTGAATTGCTGCTCCTTGTGCAATTAATTCATCTTTTTTAAATTTATTTTTATTTTTATTTTGTGAAAAATCAAATTTATTGTCAAAAAATTTAGAAACTATTGCTTGAATTTTTGGTATATTTGATGAACCTCCTGCTAATATTACATTTCCTATTTCATTTTTATTTATTTTTGAATCTATTATTGTTCTTTTTAAAATATTTTCTGTTTTTATAAATAAATCTTCAGAAAATGATTCAAAATCTGATCTACTAATTGATATATTTATATCTTCATTATTATATAAAGTTTCAATATCAATTAATGTTTCTGTTCGATCTGACAATTGTTTTTTTGCATCTTCACAAGCAATTTTTAATCTATTTCTTGCTTTTCTTTTTCCATTTTCATTTCCATTTAAATCAAATTTATTACTTTCTTTAATTTGTTCAATACAAAATTTAAGTAATCTTTCATCAAAATCTTCTCCACCTAAATGATTATCACCATTAGTATAAATTACTTCTAAAAATCCTTTATTTACAGTTAAAATAGATATATCTAAAGTACCTCCTCCAAAATCAAATACTACTATTTTTTTTTCTTTATCTATTTTTTGATTATAAGAATATGCAATTGCTGCTGCAGTTGGTTCTTTTATTATTCTTAAAACATTTAATTTTGCTATTTTTGCAGCATCTCTTGTTGCTTTAATTTGATTTTGATTAAAATTTGCAGGAACTGTAATAACTACATCTTCTATTTTTTTTTTAAGATAAACTTGAGCTTGATTTTTAATATATATAAATATTAATGAAGACATTTGTTCTGGAGTTAAATGATATTTTTTTCCTTTATGTGTAACATTTATTATTGGAATATTTCTAATTGGGTCTTTTATTATTGAATAAGGAAATTCTTCATTTAATTTCGTAAATTCATCATAAGAAAGACCAATATATCTTTTTACATTTCTAACTAAATTTTCTGGATATTTTATCCATTGATTTTGTGCATAATTTCCAATTAATAATTTTCTAGGATTAAAAGATATCAAAGATGGAATAATAAAATTTCCATATGTATCAGGAATCATTTCTGTTTTATTATTTCGAAAAATTGATGCACAAGAAGTTGTTGTTCCTAAATCAATTCCAATTGCAATTTTTGATTCCATTTATTTAAAATAATTTTCTCCCTTTTTTTTTAAAAGCCTTTTTTATTTAAATATATTAAAAATATAATTATTTTTGCTCAAATAAAATAAAATAATATTAAAAAATAATTAATATATAATAAATAAAAAATAAATGTCAGTTTCAGAAAGATTTCTGAAAAGTAAATTAGATGAAGCAAAATATTATTATGAAAATAGAAATACAGATGTAACATTTAAGGATAAATCAATAGAAATAATTAAAAAATTATATGAACCATTTTCAATAAATTTAGTGAAATCATTAAGTACAATAGGAACAGATGGAATAGTAGATTTAGCAGAAACAGCATTTATATGTGGATTACCAGAAATTGCAAAAAATTTAGTAAATATATATTTTGAATTAGATAGTACACAAGGAGTAAATAAAAATAATTATTATATAAGAGCTCTTTTTGTTAAAGCACAAGTTAATGCAGAAAAAGTAAAAAATGAAAATTTAAAAGCTGAAAAAGCAGCAGAAACTTTATTAGAAAGTATAAAAAATGTTCAAAAAGGAGTTGAATTAATATCAAAACCAGAAAATAAAGAAAAATATTCAACAACATTATATAATGCTTCAATAATAACATGTAATATATTAAAGAATTATTTGAAATTAAATTGGGCTGGTTATTATTGGGAAATATTTGAGAAAATATCAAATTTATTAGAAGAAAGTGATGATATGGATTTTAATTGGAGAATATATATATTAATTAAATTAGCAGAATGTTATATGGAAGCAGATAAAAAAGCAGAAGGCTCAAAAGCACTTGATAAAATAGGAGAAATATTAAAAAAAAAAGGAGATTGTGATTTTATGGATGAAGTTTTCAGAATAAGAATACATTTAAATAGAGATAACAATGGTGCTTTAGGTAATATAAAAAAAGATGGTGAAACAAATGCAAATTATCCTCAATTTAAATATTTATATACAGTACAAGCTATAAAATCTAATATAATCACTGATAAAGATATTGATAAAGAAGTTAATGGAGTTATTACTGCTTTATGTCCTGATTTTTTTAAAAATATTGATAGTAAAACTAATAAATATCAAAGTGGTTCTGCTATTAAATTAGAAAGTTGGAAAAGTGATGTTTTAGCAGAATTAGCTTATTCTATTATGAAATTTCCTTCTATGTTAATTACTGCTTTTAATTTATATTCTTTTCTATTTCAAAGTGGTTCAAATTCTTTAAAAGGAAAAATATTTTTAGAAAATATTCATTCTCAAAAAATAATTTATGATTTAGAAGAAGATTTAAAAGAAAATGTTCAACCTGTTGATATTATAAGACAAAAAAGAATAGATATAATAAAAGAAAGTTTACAAATATTAGATAGAAATATGAGTGGATGTGCAAGATTACAAGATTATGATTTAATTAATGAAACTTCTATGTTAATTTTTAATACTGCAATGCCATTTTTTAAAAAAAGTTTAAGAAAAAATTTTTATAAAGCATTTTATACAGCAACAGAACAATTAGAACAAATTTCTTCTAATGAAAATTTATTAAGAGCAGCAATGCATTTTGAATTAGCAAAATATTATTTAGATGAAGATTTATTACAAGAAGCAAATTCTAATTTAATTAAAGCTTTAAATAATGATTATTCTATTCCAAAAAATAAATTAAATTTTGGAGATAATTCTGGAAATCAAGGAGCAAAAGGAAAAGGAGGAAATAAAGGAGGAAATAATCCTTTAAAATCTGATGATCCAAATTTAATTGATTCTATTTCAAATAATGTTTCTTATCATCAAAGATTTTTAGAACAATATTTAGTATATTTAAAAAGATATGTTGGAGTTAAAGTTTCTGTTTATAAAGATCCAGATAATACTATTGATAAATTAATTTTTGAAAGTGATAATATTAAAAATTCAAAAAATCCAGAAACACAAAAAGAAAGTATAGATAAATGTATGGAATTAATTAGAAATTTTAAATTTGATGAATTTGAATTACCTAAAAGCGAAACTGATTTTGTTGAAGAAGAAATAAATGAATTGAAAAGAATACATGATTTAAAATTATATGATGATAAAAAGCATTTTATAAATATATGTAGTGAAATAGCAAATTATTGTTATCAATGTGATCAATATGAATCAGTTTTAGAAATAGATAAAATTATAAGTGAATATACAGAAAGTTTAAGTACAACAAAAGATATAGATCAAATAATTTCAATAAGTCAAATTAAACTAAATTGTGCTATGGTTTATAAAGAATATTTACTTCAAGAAGGAATAGAATTATATGGTAATAATTATGAAAATTTTGAAATTCCAGGAAAACAATATACTGAAATAGAAACAAATAAATTTGATGAATGGAGAAGTAAATTAATAGAAAATTTACAAGAAGCAACAAAATTAGCAGTTTCAGTAAATCAACCTTGGTTAATATTTAATGTTGGAATTGAATTTTGGAATGGATTATTAGTATTATTAAATGCACCAACTTTTACTTCATTAACAAGTGAAAATGTAATTCCTCTTTTTTCAGATTTATTTGAAGCAATGAATAATTCGATGATATATTATGAACAAAATTATTCTGAAAAAACAGATACAGATTATTATAAAAAAGTAGATTTATTTTGTAATTTAATAGAAGGATATTGTAAATTATTAAATGAAAAAAATAAACAAGAAGAATGTATAAGAATTTGTGATATAATGTTAACAAGGAAAATAGATTCAAAATATAGAAAAAAATTTGATACAATAAAAGCAAAAGCATCAAATATACCAAGTGAAAATTTAGGAGGAAAAAAAAAAGGAGCTCCAGCAAAAGCTCCTGCTCAAGGAAAAGGAAAAAATGAACCTGGTTCTTTTGTTCCTTCTCAAGATATGTCTTTAATAAGTGATTGTTTTACTAATTTAGAAAATGCTATAAATAATACAGATGAAAAAAGTAAATTTGATTTATTAGTAAAAGGAATTGAAATGTTAAATACTTATCAAGTTAATTTTAATGATGAAAATACACTTGAATTAGATAGTGAATTATGGTATAAATATGGTATTCAAATGTTTGAATTAAAAAAATATAAATATTCTGTTTTTTGTAGTAATAAATGTGTTAGTACTTATGATAATGATGATATTAATACAATTAGAAAAAGAGATATAAGTTTAACTTTAAAAAAATGGTATTGTTTAGGTTATTTATTATATGGTGATTCTTTATTAAATTTAGTAGATAAAGAAAAACAAGAACGTCTTCCTCAAATTAAATTATATTTTGAAGCAATTGATAAAATATTAACAAGTGCAAAAATAGCAGAAAGTGCAAAACAATATTTTGTTATATTACAAGATTTAAAAGCATTTTTTTCAATTGTAATTAATATAATAGATCAACCTCAAAATAGAGAAAAATTATGTGAAATGTTTCAAACATTACATCAAATTTTAATGAGTAATAGACAAGGAGGACAAACATTATATTCAGATCCTGAATTCCTTCTTTTATTTTTTAGTATATTTTGTTTATGTATAAATGAGACAAAAAATTGGGAATTAGGAGAAAAAGTAATAGGAGATGCTTTAAGAATAATTCCAAATAATTTTCATCATGTATTATTAGAACATAAATTATTTTATTATTCAAAACAAGGAAAAAGTTTTCTTCAAAATTTAGAAGGAGGAACAGGAAATAAAGATGTTTTAACAAAGGCAAAATTATTTACAAAATTAGCAAGAAATTCAACAAATAAAGCAGACCAATTTAAAGCATATAATTCAGCAATAGAATTATTAAAAACAGATCAAAATATATTTGTATGTAATGTTATATTTGAATTAGCAACTTGGTTATATAAAAATAATTATCCTTATCAAGATGTAGAAGATAATTTAAATCAAGCTGCTGATATTGTATTAGAAATTGAACCTATATTTGATGATGAAAATGATTTAGATGATGAAGAAGGGAAAACACTTCATTCAAAAAGAAGTTCTTCATCAAGAACAAGTAGATTAAGTAAAAAATCTAAAAGTAAAAGAAGTGCTGCTTCAAAAACAAGTAAACATAAAAGTACTGTTTCAAAAGGAAAAAGTAAAGCTTCAGAAAGAGCAAAAAGTAGAAATTATTCTAAAAAAGGTTCTAATACAAAAACTGTTTTTGCTAAATTATTAGATTATGATCCTTATCCTGTTTATATGAATATTCAACATATGGATCATTTATTTAAAATTGAAGTTTTTCTTTCTATTGTTTCTCAAGATTATAAAAAAAAACAAGATTATTTATTAGATGCTTTTTATGTTTTAAAAAAAATTTTAGAAATTTCTATTAAAACTATGAATGTTATTGAATTTTTTGATAAAAATAAAGAAAATATTGAACAAATGGATTTTATTGGTTCTGATATTAATCCGCTTTCTTCTTTAGTTACTCATTATTATATTGAACAAGATATTAATATTCCGCAAATTTATACTTTACCTGAAAATTTAGATGGTTGGTTAACTTTTGAATGGCCTGAAAATTTTATTAAAAGAATTATTTTAGAAAATGAAATAAATGCAAATCCAAGTTCTGAATTAAAAAATGCTAATATATCTTTACCAAATTATACTATTTTTTGTCAAAAAAGTTTCGAAGCTCCTTATCAATTTTATTATTATTTCCAATATATGTTTGATAAATTTATGAATGAATATTATTATCATAGTGAATGTTTATTAATGGCAAAATTTGGGATATTATATGCAAAATATGTTTTGAATGATCCTGATATGACATTTGCACATGAATTAAAATTTTATAGATTAGTAAATAATATATGTTTTAATGATCCAAATAATAAAGTAGCAAAAGAATTATTTGAAAAAACAGATGAATTAATAGAAGATAAACCAAAATTAACTAATGAAATTATTCAAAAAAAAAGAGATGATTTAAGACAATATTCAATAGATTTAAATACAAAAACAGAAGATTCTTTTATGCCAACAGGAATAGAAAATATTGATGCTGTTATTAAATATGCAGATGATTTAAAATCACATATTTCTTGGATTGAACTTGCTAAAGAATATTTTAATGTTGGATTTTTTAATTATAGTAAAGAATATTGTACTGAAGCTATTTTTCATTCTTTAGTTCTTAAAGAAAAAGATTGTTTTATTAATGCAAATATTACTCTTGCTAATATTAATTTTATTGAAAGTGATTTTGAATCTTCATGTAAATTATTTTTAAAAATTCAAAATGTTAATCAAACTCCTGATATTTTATTTACTGTTGTTAGAAAAATGAATCAAATTTTTGATTATATGGGAAAATATGAAGAAATGATTAATTATTTAGTTAATGTTATTGATTATTGTGAAAATATTTATGAAAAATATATAAAAAATGATAAATATACTTCTTCTAAATCTATTTTTTATCAAGTTTATACTTATGCTATTATTAATATGATTAGAGCTCGTATTAAAAAATATAGTGAAAATATTAGAGCAAATGAATATAATATTATAAAAGAACAAAAATCTAATATTAATGCTGTTTTAAATTTCTTCCAAACTGATATTTTCCCAAGATTAAATACATTTAATTCTTTAATTGCGAAATCAAGTTTAAATATTTTTCTTATTTTATCATTATATGATTTCATAAATATAACACTTGAATGTATAACAAAAAATAATTTATTTGTATATGTCAATAAAGATGAATTAAAAATAATATGTGACATATTTGAAAATTGTTTAAAATTATTAGAAGATATTTCGACATATTTAAACAATCTTCAAACATATATTCCATTAAGAATAGATAATTCTCTTATTTATATGCCAGTTCATAGAATTTTAGCATATTCAAAAATAGTATATTCAAAAATAAATAATATAATAGGAGAATTTAAAAGTAGAATAAAAAGAGAAAGTCATCAAAGTCAAAAATTATCTTTAAATGATAAAGATATTGATAAAAAATTTGCAGAAGGAGTAAAATATAATCAAGAAGTTATAGATTATTTAAATGGTTTAACAAAACAAATTCATAAAATGAATGCAATTGATGCAAGAGATAATATAGAAAATATGAATAGATATGAAAAATCAATTTCTTTATTAGGTTCTTGTGAAAGTTTAATTCCAAAAGTTTCAAGTGAATATTTATTATATTTTATAGAAAAAATTAATAGTTTTAGATTACAAAGTATGCATAATAAAGAATTAAAAAAACTTTGGAAAGTAGAAACTTTAGAAAAAGTAAATAAATTACAAAATCCAACTGAAGAAGAAGAAAATGCTGATGAAAATTCAGAAAATAAAAAAGATCCTGAAAAAGATAAAATTGTAATTCAAAAATTCCATCAAAATACAATAAATTTAATATCAGATTTTGAAAAATTAATATTAGGAAATGAAAATAAAGAATATGATGAAATTATAAAAAATCATCCAAAAGAAATGATGGAATATTATTTTTGTGTTTTAGAAACATCAGGTTATTTAAATATAGAATTAGCATTTAAAGCTTTAGTAGATTATCAAAATTGTGCAGTTAAAAAATATTTTAATGAAGAAGTTATAAAAAGATATGTAAATCCAAAAAGTAGAGATTGGTCAACTTTTACATTATATAATAAAGGTTTAACTTCATTTTCTTTTGATTGTGATTTTACTGATGTTTATAGGACATGTTCTTTACCTGAATCAATAAAAAATTATCGAAATTATATTCATGAAATTCCTTATTATAAAAATGCAAATGAAAATTTTTATAATTCTTGGAATACTGATGTTAAAGACTTTTTACCAAATAATTCTGCATATTTTATTTTCCAAATGAATGAAGATAAAACACTTTTATATATTGGATTAATGACAATAAAAGATGAAAGACAAGTATCATATTATATAAAAAGAATAGTATTAAATAGAGAAATAAACCAAAAAATAGATGATATGATTCAAACAATAAAAACTTTAAAACATATATTAATAAAAACAGTAATAGTAACAGATGAGGAAATGGAGAAATTATTTTTAGAGCAAAATGACAAAATATCAAAAATATTATATGATTTTGAAAATAATTTAAATGAAGAAATTCAAGAAGCATTTAAAGATATAAATGAAATAATAAATCCAATAATATTAGAAACAGAAGAAGAAACTTCAAAAACAAATGCAAAAGATAAAAAAGGAGCATCAAAAAAACCACCAGAAAAAGGAAAAAAAGATGCAAAAAAACAAGAAAATTCTGATATACCTCTTCCAACAAGTGGAATAGAACAAATAACATTTTTAATTGATACTAGATTATATGATTTACCAATTGAATCTTTATCATTCTTTAATAAAATACCATATAAATCAAATGATTTTTCATTAAATACTAATATAATGAGATTAAAAACTGTAAATTTCACTTCAGGTTCTTCTTCAATTTCTCTTCCTGGAACAGTTCGTTATTATTTAGATTATTCTAATGAAATGAAATTAAAATATAATATATATAATATTATTAATGAAAATATGGCTTCTTCAAGTGGAGGAGGAAAAAAAGAAAAAGATGCTCCTATTATTGCAGGTTTAGAAGGAGTCATTTCATCAGAACATAAACCTTCAATTCCAGAATTACAAAAATTATATATGAATAGTAATATATTTATATTTACTAGTCAAACTGCATTATTATATCAATTTCCTTTTGAAATATTTGATACAAGTAGATATAGTAAATGTAGAATTGGAATGATATTTGATAGAATTTCAAATACTAAAAATTTTGTAGATCAAAATAGTTTAATTCCAAAAACTTTTAATTTTAATTACCAACCAATTGATACAATTGCAATGATGACTTTAAGTGGAGTTGCAAGTATAATAACTACAAAATGGTCTGTAAATTATAATGAAATTAGTGAAATGATAAATGATATTATTGAAGGTTCTATTCAAAAAGGTGATTATATGTCTTTTTCTATTAATAAATATAAAGAACCTAAAAGAGTTCCTATTGAAAAAAAAGAAGAAGAAAATGTTGAAGAAGATGATAAAAATAAAAAAGATAATAAAAAAAATAATCCTAAAGATAAAGGAAAAAATGCTGCTAAAGATATTGTTGTTTTAGATGATTCAAATAGTGTTGAAGTTAAGAAAAATAATGTTTTTAAAGTTGCTCCTGTTATTTATGGATTAAATAATGTAAAGTTGGTTTAATAGTCAATTTATTCTATTTTTGTTTTCCTAGAATATATTTTTAAATCAAGAATAAACATAAAATATTATTTTATTAAATAAATTAAATTTTTTTAATAAAATTTGATAATATTAAAAATAATTTTCATTTTCAAAAATAAATTCTTTATTTTCTAAAATAAAAGGAAAATAAAATAAATATAAAAAGCAAAAAAAAAGTAAAAAAATCTATCTTATGATTAAAAATAAACAATTGAAGAATTGAGCTAAAATAATTTAAAAAACAATAAAATGTCATATAATTATTTTAAAAAGTGTTTTTTCAATAAATAATATTTGTCATTTTCAAAATTCTAAATTAGGAATAATTAAGAAAAAAAAATCTATTTATTATTTTTATTCAATATAATTATAATATATAAAAATAACATATATAAATATAAAAATAAAAATAAAAATAAAAAATGTTTATTTCAATTCATTTAGAATGGAATTTCTATTATATTTTAATTTTTGTTTTATTTAATCTTAGTGGAAGTTTACAGGAACATTTTTTACAATTTCAAAGAGAAATTACAAATATAATAAAAAGTCTTTCATTAATTTTCTTAATAATATTTTATTTGTTTGAGACTTTTATTTCAAAAAATGAGAAAAAAGAAAAGAAAGGGAACATTTTATTCAATAGAAGAAAAAAAAATTCAATAGCCACTCTAACATTCAAAAAGAAATTAGTAAAAAAAAGAATGATACGAATTGTTATAATTTCATTATGCATTATTATTTTAATTATAATTGCTAAATTTGTATTAGAAAGATTAATGAAAGAAAACATTTTTACTGTTGATATTTTTTTTCAAATTCCTTTTTTAATATTTTTGGATAAATTAATTAATAAAAATACATTTTATTCTCATCATTTATTTTCAATGATTATTAATGCAATATTAAGTATTTTAATCTTATTTTTATATTATAATAATTTAAAAAATTTTTATGTTTCAACTTTTTATCTTTTAGTTGATTGTTATACTTATTCATTTTATCTTTTATTGATTCAACATTTAAATTTTAAATATTACGTAAATATATATTTATCAGGAAGTTTAGTTGGAATAGGATTAATAATTTACTATTTATACCTTAGTATTAAGAGAAAAATTATTTTTAAATTTGAATATATAATGATATTATATCTTTTAAATAATATTATTTGTCAATATTTATATTTTACAATAATATTAAAAAATAGTCCTATTCATGGAGTAATTGGAGAATGTATTACTATGACTTTGATGACAATATTTTTTAATAATACATTAACTAATAAAAATATATTTATTGGATTATCAATATTTTATATTATTTCAACAATGATTTATTTAGAGATTATTGAACTTAAATTTTGTAATTTAAATAATAATTTCAAATATAAAATTAAGTCTAGAGGAGATAATGAATCTTCCAATCAAATTAATTGTGATTTTGATATTGTTTTATCAAATGTTGAAATAAATAAGACTGAAATTGAAGACTGTTTTGAATAAAAAATCAAAAATAAAAAAAATATAATTTATTAAATAATAAAATATTTTCAATGGCAAATAAATTTATTATAAATTAAAAAAATACTATCATATAAAAAAACTTTTTTTTTTACTGAAATAAATTATCTGATACTTTTTTTCAAATTTTATATAAATTTAATTATCATATTCTAAAATTGTTTGTATATTTATAACATTATTAAAGCTATTCTCATGATAAATAATTTTAACAGTATAAATAGGTAGACAATTAGTCATATTTTCAGATAAAAAAAATTTAATATAAATATTATCAAAAAAAATAATATTTTTTTATCATAATAAATTTTTTTTAAGAATCTATTAATATTTCATTTTTTGCGAGATAAGGGAGATAATAATTATTTTATTTCATTAAAATATTGCTATTTCTAAAATTAAAAATAATCTTTATTATACTATATAATTAGACTAAATCTTTTAAAATTCTAAATTATTATTATTAAATTTAATTTTTTAATTTAGAATGGTCCAAAAATTTATTGTGATTAAAAAATTTAATGAAATAAAAAAACACATATTTTTTTAAGTCAAACAATTTTTATGATTTTAAAAATCAAAATTTTATTTTGTGATTTTTAACAAAATATTTTCTTTATTAATTAAAATGAAATTATTATAGTATTTGATAAATTCAAAAATTAAGTTCACTAAATTTTATTAAATATCAAAAAATAATTGAATTAAATAAAGAAAATTTAAAAAATAAATAAAAATAAAAAATTATCTATTAATTAATATCATAATGATTTAAAAGACAAAAAAGGAATGATGATATAAATGAAGATTCTTTATTTATATAAGTTAATTATTATTGAAATTTAAAAATTTTTATTGAATATTTTTTATTGAATATTAAAAATAAATTTTTTATTTAAATTAAATTCATTTTCAACAAACATAATTACTCCAAAAACAATAAAAGGATTATTTACTTCTTTTTAGAAATTTATTATATATCATATAATATATAAAACTTATTATTTCTTTTTCATATTTAATTTATTTTTCAAAATTTTTATTAATTTTACTATCTATACCTTATTATTTTTTTTAATATCTATCTTTTGCTTATTTTATTTTTTTAATATTAAAGTTTTTTAATTTATTTTTATAAATAATTTGTTTGATTAAACTGTTCGAAAATTGAATATTTGATAAATCAATTTTTCTACTTTTATCATTCTCATTATTTACAATTTTATTTTTATTGATATTTTTGATTTTTATTTTTATTTTATCTTTTTTTTCTTCACTAAATGATGATTTACTTGATATAATATTTTTGTGATCAGAACTCGAATTTACAAAATAAAAAGATTTTTTGTTTCTCTTTTTTGATGAAAAAAGTTTATAATTATCTAAAAATATATTTTTTTTCAATTTACATTCATTTCCTATTTTTTTATGATTAAGTTCATATAATTTATTTTTTTTACAATCCAAAACATTATCCTTAGCATTATTCCAAATAGATCTTTCAGAATTTGGTTTATAATTTAAAATTTTATAATTTTCTAATAAATTTGTTTTAAAATAAGTTTTATTAAATTTATTATATTCCAATATTAAGGCTGTTACTCTTTTATTTTTGAAAGAATTATTATTTCTAAATTTTCTTTTAAAATTGCTGAAAGTTTTATTTCTTGTTAATGAAATAAAATTTGTATTTAATTTTTTTTTGAATAGGTTTTGTGAACTGGTTAAAGGTGAAATATTTAAAATATTAACATTTTTATTATTATTATTTAAATGAAATAGATAATGTCCTCTATAATTCCAATCAATAGGAAAATTATATTGTTTTATTAAATTATTTGATTCAATATTTAAAAAAGAATTTTCATTTTTTGAAAAGTTCGATTTCTCAATTATTATTTTTTTGAATTTATGAAAAGATTTTAATCCTTTTGAATTATATGGAAACATTAATTTTTTTAATTAAAAATAATTTTAAAATAAAAGAAAAAAAAATAAAAAAATTAGTGGATAATGATTAATCAAAAAATAATTAATTAATTATTATTATTAATAAATGTTTTGAAATTAACCAAAATAAAAAAATTTAAAAATTATTTAATTCAACATTGCTAATAATTGAGTTTTCAAAGAATATACTTAATGTTAAACAATTTTATATTTTTTGATTATTTAAAAACCATAAAAAAGAATTTAATAAACAAATAATTATTTATAAAAAAATTTATATAAATGCTAAAATAAAAATGTGAATATCAATTCATTTAGAATGGAATTTTCTTTTATATTTTAATTTTAATTTTAGTAGAGTTTATTTTTTTACAAGAATAATATTTAATTGAACTTAAAGATGAAATTAAAAATATAATTGAAAGTATTTCATTATTTTTTATTTTATTTATTATTAAACATTTAAATTATAAATATTATATAAATATTTATTTATTAGGAAGATTAGATAGAAATATCAAGGTTTATTTATTGGATAATAATTACTATTAAGAGAAAAATTATTTTTAAATTTGAATATATAATGATATTATATCTTTTAAATAATATTATTTGTCAATATTTATATTTTACAATAATATTAAAAAATAGTCCTATTCATGGAGTAATTGGAGAATGTATTACTAT
>JAJJKW010000010.1:0-89182 GCA_023805745.1 Isotricha sp. YL-2021b | reverse complement strand
AATCCCCAATCCCCAATCCCCAATAATTTTATTTATTCAAGAACATTTTTATATTCTGTTTAATATTTTTTTTTTATTTAAAAAAGTAATTAATGTATTTTAAAAGTTTATGAAATAGGAATTAATAAAGATAAAGATTCACTAAATAAAAAGTTATTGTTGCTTTGATCTATTTTAGTACAAAAAAAAAATAATTAAAATCAAGAATTAATAATAATCACTTGTAAAATATGAAGAAAATTAAAATAAAATATAATAAATATGAAATAATTTTGTCAAAATAATTTTTGATTTGAATAATTTTAAAGATTCTATAATTTTACTAGAAAAGATGAATTAGTAGAATTAATTTCAAAACAAAAGAAAAATTATTTTAATAAATATTTTTTTTTATTTTACTAATTTATCTAATTATGTTTTTTAAAAATATTAATAATTTTTAAAAAATTATTATTAATTATATTGAGCTAAAAATTTTTTATTGAAATTTTTTTTTTTATTTTATAAAATGTAAAATATAATTAAAAATAACATTATATTATTATTATTCGATAAGTATAAAGAAGATTCATTTGTAATTCCAGAACCATCTTCATAAAGAATTGTTTTATAATATAAAGGAGCACTTGGAGTAAATTGATTAATATCATCAATAGAATCAGTAATTCCATAAAATCCAGAAACATTTTGTTCCATATCATTTCCAACATAATTTATCCAATTAAACATTGTAATATTATCAAATAAATCAGGATAATTTTTAACAAAATCAACAGAATAAAAATTTTCAAAATCTATAACATTTTTAGTTAAAATATTTAATTGTATATTATCAAAACCTAAAGGAATTAAATTATTTCGACAAACTGTTGCATCATTATTATATAAATATTTTGCATTAACTATATCATAAACATAATCAAAACAAGAAGCATCATCTTTATTAAAAGCACAAATAATAACATCAGTATTATAATTAGGTAAAGTTATATCCGTATTTGTTATATTTAAATCTAAACCAAAATAAATATATTTCCCATTTTCAAGTGCACTTATTAATTGAGAATCAGAAGTATACATTTTAAATTTTATTATTAATGAAAGTGATGGATATAATGTTATTGAAAATTGAGTTGATTCACTATTTGAATTTGTTACAAAAAAATACAAATTATTTCCTAATAAATGATTATATAATAAATCTATATGATAATTTTGCTTTCTTCCAAAGTTATATGATGGTTTTATTAATTTTGTTATTATGTTCTTTATTTGTAAGATTAGGAAAAATATTAATAAATTGTTTTTCATTTTTTTTAATTTTTAATTTTTCTTTTTCATTTAAATTAAAAGTATTTTTTTCCAATTAATTTATTTATTGTTTATTATGTCATTATTTTAAAAAATAATTATAAATTAAATAGAGGAAAGAAATTTATTTTATTTAAAGTAAAATTTACGTTTTCATTCTTATTAAAATTTTATATTTTCTCTTTAATTTTTATTTAATGTCAAATAAAAAAAATAAATTATGATATAAATTTTTATATAAGTTAATAATTTTAATGAATATATTTATATTTCTTATTTGAAATTTTATTTCCTTTTAAAAAAACTGAAAAAGGAAAAAAATCTTTTTAATCACACATAAATTTAATATCTCAAATCATCTCTTAATTCAAATAATTTAAATTTCAATCTTTGAAAATAAAGAAAATAATATATATATTATAATTTTTTAATGAAAGAAACATTTCAAGAAACTGAAGAGAAAACAACATTTAAACTAACAAAAGACAATTCTCAAATTCAAAAACCAAAAAAATTAAAATCAAGAAAATTATTTGTAGATAAAAATGAAATTGAAAGTCAAACAAAAATAAAAAAATATGAAGATGAAGAGAATTTAGCTTTTGATTCAAAATATTCTTCAAAAATGAAACAAGAAGAAGATAAAATAGAAAAAGCAAAATCTTCAACATCAACTTCAAGTCAAAATGATAATATTAATGATAATAATATTAATAATGAAAATTTAACTCCAATTTCTTTTTCAAAATATCCTTCTCAAAATAAATTTGATAGAAAAATGTCTTCTCCTATATGTTATTATTATGATGGATCTGATAAATATTTAAGTGAAATTAATTCAAGTTTAGTTGATTTTTCTAAAAGTAATAATTATATTGAAAAAGAAACTTATTTTAATAATGATTTCTTTAAAAATAATGGAAATAAATTCAGACCTCGTTCTTTTGGAAATATTAATGAATTAAATTTTAATAAAAATAAAAATTCTAACAATTATAATAATAATAATAATAGTAATAATAATAATAATCAAAAATTTGGGAATTTAAATTTTCCTTTTTATAATTATAATAATTTTAATTATGAAAGTAAATTTAATATTTTTTAATATTATAGTGCAAGGTAATATAGTCTATCAAAATAATTCAAGTTATTTAAATAATTTTATGAATATACCATTTGATGAAAATAATAATTTAATATATAATAATAAATTAAAACCAAAAAAGAAAGGAAGACCTTTCACAGAAAGAGCAGGAGATTGGGTTTGTTCAAGTTGTAAAAATTTAAATTTTGCTTTTAGAGTATTTTGTAATAGATGTCATTTATCAAAAAATGAATCTCAGAAATTAGACAATGATAAAGAAAACAATAATTCTCCAAAAGAAAAGAATTATAAATATAACAATGAAGAAGAAAATAATATAAATAACTCAATGTTAAATTTAAATGAACAAAATTTTGATACAAATTTAAAAGAATAAATATATTTTTTGTTTCTTTTAATGTAAAGAAAAAAATTTAGATAAAAAATTGAAAAATTTAATATAAATAATTCATTAAAAGAAAATTTATTTGGGATGTTTATCCTAAAAACTTTAATTTTGAACAATAAAAAAAACCAAATAACTATATTTAATGTAAGAAAAAAAATAAAATTAAAATAAAATAAATAAAAATAATAATAAAACTTATATTTAATATATTTATCTTTACCTCCAAAAAAAAAATAAATAAATACATAATAAATCAAAAAAAAAATAAAAATAGAAAAGATTGAAAAATTTAAAATAAAATAATAAAAAAAGATTTATATAAAAAAATGGCAGAAAAATCCAAAGAAAAAAAGCCTGAAAAGAAAATTATATTAGAAACTTCAGCAGATTTATATAAACTTCCAGTAAACACAATAAAAACAGCAAAAATATATAATTACAAAGGAAAATATTTTGAAAAATTATATAAAGAAGCATTAGATATAGAAGCAGGAATAGCAATAAAAAAACCAACAGTAATAAAAAGTCAACAAGATAATAATAATAATATTAATCAAAATATACAAGTAAATAATCAAAATAAAAGAAAAATTGATGTTAGAATTGATAGAATAGTTTTTCAAATGAAATATCAAACAAGTATGGGACAAGAATTAGGAGTAATTGGTTCTTTAAATGAAATTGGAAATTGGGATCAAAATAAAGCACAAAAGTTAAGATGGACTGATGGTAATGTTTGGATTAAAGATATTAATTATCAAAATAATACTGATTTTGAATTTAAATTTATTTTTATTGAAAATGGAAAAGTTAAAACTTGGGAAGATGGAAATAATAGAAGTTTTAAATTTAATGATATTAAAGGAAGATTAGAAAATGGAAATGTTAATGGAGATTTAGTTTTAGTTAATAATGTTGCTCAACAAAATTATGAATTAGATACTGAAACTAATACTCTTAAAATTATTTGTAATTGGAATAAAAAGTAAAATTCATTTTTTGTCATATTTTATTTTTTTTTTTTTGGAGTTTTACATAAGATTTAGAATATTTTTTTGAGTTTTAAATATTTAAAACTATGGGAAAAAATTATTATTCATTTATTTCAATTTTTTTTATTAAATCCATAAATTTATTTTCTTTTTTGTTCAAAAAAGAAAATAACAATATTTGACAAAAAAAAAAATAAATTTAAATAAAAATAATTTGTATGTTTTTTAAATAAACAAAAAAAAAATATTTATTAAATATTCTATAAACCCCTAAATTTATTTTCTAATCATTTCACAGAATTCAGGGAAAGTAATAGGATCATTTTCAGTTTTTCCAATTTCATCTAAAAAACTTTTCATTAAATCTTTAGGAACATTTTTTCCTTGAAAAACCACTCTTGCAATTTCATCCCAAGTAATAGTTTTACTTCCATCAACATCAAAAAAATCAAAAGCTTCTTTTAAATTTTTATCACTTAATAATTTTTCTTTATCAGACATTCCTCTAACTAATTCTTGATATTCAATAGAACCATTTCTATCATTATCAATAGAATAAAAAATATCTTTTGCTTCATTTTCATTTGCAATATTATTTTCAGTTAAACATTTAACAAACATATCAATATCAATTTTAAAAGTAGAATGATCTTTTGACATACTTCTAAAAATTTCTTTAATTTTACTTTCTTCTTGTTTATTAGTAAAATTTAATGCAATATATGCAATGACTGCATCTTGAAATTTTGTTTTTTGTGCCATTGAACTTCGTAATGAAGTTAATAAAGACATATCTGTACCTTGTGTTAATAATTCATCTACATTTAAATTTTCTGTAAAAAAAGGATGTTGTAAAGCATCTTTTGCTTTTATTCTTTGTTCAGGATCTTTCTGTAATAATAAACTTATTAAATTTTTACAATTTCTAGAAACATTTTTTAATTCATCAACACGTAAATTTACTTTTTCTTTTTTTATTTTTTCAAATATTGCATCTTCATCATCAGCATCAAAAGGAGGATATCCAGTTAATAAAATATACATTAAAATTCCACAAGCCCATTCATCACATTCTTCTCTATATAAATTATCTATAACTTCAGGAGAACAATAATAAGTTGTTCCTATAATTCCACTCATTCTTTTATGTGCAGAAAACATTTTTGCAGCACCAAAATCTACTAATTTAACTTCAATTGTTCTTAATTCTTTTAATAAATTTTTAGTTTTATTAGATAATTTTTTAGGATTTGCTAATTCTTTTTGTATATTTAAATCATTTTTTATAGTATTTATTGTATTTTTAGCATTTATTGATTCATCTAAACTTTCTAATAATATATTTTCTCTTTTAATATCACCATGAAAAACTCCTTGTGAATGTAAATAACTTATAGCAATAAAAACTTGATTCATAAAATATTTAACTAATATTTCATTTAATTTACCTTCTTCATCCATTTTTCCTGCTAAATCACCTTGATCACAAAATTCAGTAATTATATAGAAATTATCTTTATCTTCGAAAAATTCATAAATTCTCATTATATTAGGATGATCTAATCTACTTAATATATTTATTTCATTTGATATTTCTGCTGCTTCAACTCCACTTTGAATTAATTCTTTTGATATAACTTTCATTGCTCTAAAATTTTCACTTGCTTTACTTTTTACTTTATATACTGTTCCAAATGCTCCAGAACCTAATTCAGATACTTTTTCATAATGTTCAAATACATTGTCATTTCTCTTTGTTATCATATTTTTTGTCATTATTTTTAATTCTTGTAAATTTTTGGGAAGAGGAGTCTCATCACGCTTTAATGCCTCGTATGTCTCTTTTGTTGCCTCGTCCATTTCATGAGGCTCTTGATGGTTTTCTTCCTCTTCCTCTTTACGCTCTGTACATGCTCCACATGTTATTACGTTTAGAAGTGAGTTACCCATTTTTTTTTTTTTATCTTTTGATAAATTGTTTTTTTTATTTTATTTTATTTTTTTTTTTTTATTTTTATTTACAACTTTTTAATTTTTTTTAAGTTTTATTAAGGAATTATATATTTTTTGGATTTGGGATTTTGATGATTTGTATATACTTTTGTTTATTTTTATACTGTATTGAGATTCTAGTTTTATATTTAGGTCTTTTATAAATCTTGTTTTTTTTAAAAGATTATTTTCCCAAAATTCTAATTTATTATTATTATATAATTTTAATTTAATTTCATCATCTATTAAAAATCCAATTTTAGTAAATATTCCTTCAAAAATTAATTTTGTTTTGTTATCGGGTTCAATATCTTTTAATTTATTATTGCTTTCATTTTTATAAAAATAATTATCTATAAACTTCAAATTTCCATTATCATTAATATTTGCTACAAAATATTCAATCTTATTAATATTATTTTTTTTATTTTCGTTTTTAATTGTATTATTATTTATTGAATTTAATAAATTATCCCATTCTTTGTTATTAGAATCATTATTAGAAATACCATATTCTTCATTAAATATTTCTTTTGGAAATTTAATATTTTCGTTAATTAAATTATCCCAATTAATATCTTTAAAATAAGAATGATTTTTAATATCATTAATATTATATCTTTCCTTAGCATTAACTAATAAATGTTTAAGTAAATCTTTGATATCATTATCTAAATTCTGATTAATTTCAAATTTCCCTTTTTTAATTTTATGAAAAATTTCAAATTCATTCTCTCCATTAAAAGGTGTTTTTCCATGATAAAAATAATATAATATAATACCAAAAGCCCAAATATCATTTGTTCTATAATCAAAAATATTTTGATTAAGTATTTCTGGAGAAATATATTCTGGAGTTCCAAAAATTCCTTGTTCAATATAATTATCACAATCAATAAATTGTTTCAATTTTTTATCAAATTTTTTATTTACTATTTTAGCAGTTGCAAAATCTATTAATTTTAAATGATAATTTTTATCTAACATTATATTTGAAGGTTTTAAATCATTATGACTTATTTTTAATTTATTATGCAAATAATCTAAAATATTTACTATTTCTGCTGAATATTGTTTTGATAAATTATTTGGTAAAATTTCTAATTTATCTAATATAAATTCTAAATCTTTGTTTGGACAAAATTCTAAAACATAAAATAATTTAGATTTAGAATGAAAAGTTGCAATTAATTTAATTATTGATTGATGATTAATTTTTGATAACATTATTTTTTCAATTAAAGCTTCATCTATTTTATCATATTTTGATAAAAAATTTTTGAAAAGAACTTTCATTGCAAATTTTTTTTTCTCTTTTACTGTTTCAACTAAATATACTATTCCATAAGCACCTTTTCCTATATCATTTATAATTTTAAAATCCTTTAAATTTATATTACTCTTTTTTTTTATTATATTTTTGTTGATTTCATTTTTTAAATTATTCAAAATTTTTAAATCTTTGAATTTGACACTTAAGCTTCTTTTTTCTTTTTCATTTATTTTTTCATAAACATTTGATTGTGATTTTATAATTAAAGAATGCATTAAATAATTATATTAAATAAATGAATTTAAATATTATTTTTTAATTTATATTTTATTTTAATAATTATGGTTTTTTCCTTTTTTGATTTTTCCTTACAACTTTCCATTCTCCTTCTTCTTCATAGTTTTTTTCTTTAATTTCTGGTCTTTTAAAATTAGATTCTTTTTTAATTGTATTATCTTCTTTTTTTTCTTCTTTTTTATCTTGTTTAATAATTTCTTTTTTTTCTTCTTTAATTTCTTCTTTTTTTTCTTCTTTAATTTCTTCTTTCTTTTCTTCTTTAATTTCTTCTTTTTCTTTTTCTTTTTCTTCCTCTTTATTTTTCTTCTGAGAAATATCTTCAAGAAATTCATTTTTTTTAAATTTTTCTATTTTCTGTTTTTTATCATTTTCATTATTCATTTTTCTCATTAATTTTTCATTTTCTTTTTCTAAATAAGCTATTTTCATAATAAGAAAAGATGATAAAGCTCCTAAAAAAAAACCAATAGCAATAAAAATAACAAAAGGATTAAATAAATCTATAAATAATAAAAAATATTTAAAATACCTTTAGTAGGATTTTTAACTCCAAAAACTTTCATTAATTCGAAAAAAATAGGATAAACATTATCCATCAAAAAAAATAAATTTAAAAATTTCAAAAAAATAAATAAAAATAAAAATTAAATATTCAAAAAAAAAAAAATTAAAAAAATGGAAAATAAAGAAAATCCAAATATTATTCTTCAAGAAAATTTAATTCCAGAAAATGAAGAAATGCAAAGTAAAGAATATTTAGGAACATTTCGTTGGAAAAGAAGTTTAAAATTTCCATTATTACCTCCTTTAAATCGTCCAATTTCATATAAAAAATTAGAAAAATGGTCAGATTATATTAATATAAGAATTGATGCAAATCAATTTGAACCTTATGTAATTGATGCTTTAAGTTATCCTTTATCGATAATTTATTCTATAAATTCTGTTATTAAATTAGAAGATTATATTGAAGAAGATGATTTACAAAATGAAAATACTATTAATGTTATTTTATTAGGAGCTTCAAATAAAACTGAATGTAGAATTGCTCTTGAATCAAATTATTTTGATGAAATTTATTTTTTTTTTGTAGAAGTTACTGGGAATATTAATTTAAAATTAAATTTATATTTTGTTGGAGAAGAAGTAAAAACAGAAGCTGAATCATATAATAGTAAAATAAATCCAAATTTAACATATTATTTTTCTTCTTTTAATACAGGGAATTTTTTAAAAGAAAATATAATGAATTTTTCTAAAAAAAATAGTTTTATTATAGGATTAAATTGTGGTTTTGGAGCTGGATATATGAAATTAACTGTAAGTTGGTTTAATGATTTAATTAAATTAATAAAAATAAATTTTATAACAATATTTACATATACGAATGATTATGAAGATAAAATTGGAGAACAAGCTTTAATTAAAGCTTTAGGTGGTAAAATTATATATGAAAATAATGATAATCCTTTTAAAAGTATGACTACTTATAAAAGTGAAGATAAAGATGATGTTTGGGCTTGTGGAAATTATGGTTTTTATGTTTTATATGGTGGTGATAGAAAAATTGTTAATTCTATGGGAAAATTAAGTAATAAAGAAATTGAAGATATTATTAAAAAAACAATTAAAGTTAAAGTTTAGAATATTTTTTATATACTTTTTAAAACAATTTTATATTAAAAGAAAAAATTCATTTATATTTAATATTATTTACATTATTCAAATATTTTAAGTATTTTTTTTATTATTATTCTCTATTTAAAATATTTATCCATTTCGATATTAATTTTTCATTATTAGATGCAAAAAATAAAACTTCTGTTTTATCATTTATTATATTATCGTATTTGATTCCAAAATAAATTAAAGGTTCTTTTTTATTTTCATTTTTATTTGAAATACTAATTCTATTAACATTTTTTATATTCATTTTTAATATACTTATATAAGGTTTTTGAAGTGTTATAAATTCTCCTATATTTTTATAAACATTAAATTCTTGTTCTGTTAGAGTACAAAATTTTTCACTATATATTATTTTATCTGTTATATCTATTACTTTTTTTAAATTTGAATATATAATCAATCCTTCAAAAAATTTTCTTTTATTTATTTCATCTTTTTTTTTTTCAATTTCAAGATAATTATTTTTATTGCTATTATATCTATTTTTCAATTTATTTTTTTCCCAATCATAAAATGTAAATTTTAAATGATTAACACTTCTTTTTTTGATTGGAGTATTTATAATAGTAAATTCTTGATTTCTTTCAAAATTAGTGATAGTTTGATTAAAAATAATTTTTCTTTCACTATTTAAAGAGATTTTTTCATTTAAATTTTGATACAATTTATTATTATTAAAAGAAGGAAGAATTGGTGTAACAGAATAATTATCTCCATGACTTTCTGGAGAAAGAGAATTTTCATAATTTTTTTTTGAACTATTATTTACAAAAGTAAATTCTGTATTTTTATTGATTGTATAATTTTGATTATTAGTTTGAGATTGTGTATATAAGTTTGAACCTTCTGTTTTATTATTTATTTTTATTTTTCCTCCTTCAAAATCTAAATTATAAACTTTAGAATCTACTAAATTTTTAAATGTTTTTATTTCATGATTTGGGATATCTTCATAATCTAATTCAATTTCATGTTTTTCTTTAAATGATTCTTTTTTAAGTTTATTTTGTTTATTTTTTACTTCATTTTTTTTAATTTGGGAAATATAAGAATTATGTTTTTTTACAAAGAAATTATCTGAAATTTGTTCTGAATCATTATTTGACATTACATTTGAACTTAATTTATGTTTACTGGGAATATGATAAGTATCTTCTCTTAAAAATTTTTTATTATTAAAATTTGTTATATCAATATTATCAATATTTTTATTTTTTTCATCTTTAAATTCACTATTTTGAATATAATCTAATTTCATATTCATTATTCCACTATTAAATTGTTTTTTTACTGTTGCATTTTTATCATTTAATTTTTTTGTTGAATCTTCTATTGATGAAATTTTTGTATTATTAATTAAATTTTGTAATTTTGGAACATTATTATTATTATCATTATTTTGCTCATTTAATGTTACTGTATATCCTGTTTGAGTATAAGTTCTTTTAAGTGTTTCTTTGTTTATTTCATGATTTAAATTAGTATCTAAATGAAGATTATTTATACTTATATTTCTTTTATAATTATTTTTTTTATTGTTTTTGCTAATATCCGAAAAATCAAAATGCTCTTTTGGAATTTGAGGAGATATTATATCAATATCTACATTTAAATTATTTTTAGATAAATCTTTTTTATTATCTCCATTTATTGGTGATAATAAATTTTGTTCTATTAATTCATTTCTTTGGGATATATCTTTTTTTATATTATTATTATTTTCTAATTTTAAGTTATCATTATCCATATTTCTTTGGGATATATCTTTTTTTATATTATTATTATTTTCTAATTTTAAGATATTATTATCCATATTTCTTTGGGATATATCTTTTTTTATATTATTATTATAATCTATTGTTAATTTATTTCCATTATGTTTTTGATTAAAATTATTATTTATATTATTATCTTCTATTTTTAAGATATTATTATTATTGTTTTTTGGTATTTCTTTTTTTATATTATTTTCTTCTATTACATTATTTTCATCAATTCTTTGAGATAAATTTTTTATATTTTCATTAATTTCTATTTGTAAATTATTATTAAAATTTCTTTGAGATAAATGTTTTTTTTTATTCTTATTATCTTCTAATTTTAAGTTATTATTATTATTGTTTTTTGGTAATTCATTTTTAATATTATTTTCTTCTTCTATTGTTTTTTCTTCTAATTTTATATTATTTTCATCGTATCTTTGAGATAAATTTTTTTGATTTTCATTAACTTCAATTTGTAATAAATTATTATTAACGTTTCTTTGAGATAAATCTTTTTTTATATTATTATTATCTTCTAATTTTAATGTATTATTATTATATTTGGGTAAATCTTCTTTTATTTTTAGCTTATTATTATCAATGTCTTTTCCTGATAATATTTTATTTTTATTATTTTTTTCAATTGTGAATTTATTATTATCATTTTTTTGAGCTGAATCTTTTTCAATTTTTTTTTTTTCTTTAGGTAATTCAATTTCTTTAGAACTTCTTTCCGATACTTCTCTTATTGTTCCATTTTCTTCTTGAGATAATTCTTTGATTACACTACTGATGTCTTGTGTTAATTTTATAGTATTTGAGTCAATTGGGGGTTCCTTTATTTTTTTATAACTTTCATCAGAATATTTTCTTTCTTTTATAATTTTATTTTCATTTTCATTTATCAATTCTTTTTTTTTCTTATCTATATTTTCTACATATTTTAAATTATCATTTTCATTATTATTAATATTATTTTTATTATTATTAATATTAATATTATTTTTATTATTATTATTATTATTATTATTATTTTTATTATTATTATTATTATTAATATTATTATTATTATTATTATTATCATTATTATTATTTTTATTATTATTGTTATTATTATTATTATTATTATTATTATTATTATCATTATTATTATCATTATTATTATTGTTATTATTATTATCATTATCATTAACCTTATTTATTATAATTTGATTATTAACATTTGGAATGTTAATTAACTCACTTTCCTTACTTTTTGATTTATTATCTTCTTTCATTATTTTATTTTCATTATTTTGTTTTTCTTCTATTTTATTTTCATCATTTTTTATTAAAAAAGCATCATTAATATCTTCTGGATTTTCTTTAATTTCAATTAATTTAATATCATTATTGTTTTTTATCATTTTATCATTATTGTCTTCATTTAATTTATCGTTTAAATTATTATCTAAATTTAGTTTATCATTATTTATTAAATAATTAGTTACAATTCTTTCACTTTTATATCTTTTTAAATCTTGAATTGGAGGTTTATTTTTATCTTTTTCTTTTTCTTTAATTGCTTTTAATAAATCTGTTAAACTATCTCTATTTTCTGTGAATAAATCTTTTTTTTTTGGAATTTCTTTTATTTGTAAAGGAATACTTGCAATAAATTCTTCTTCTTTTTTTTTATTATTATTATTTTTTTCATCTATATTTAATTCAATATTATTATCTAATAAATCATTAATTTTATTATTATTTTCATTATTTTTATCATTTACAATTTTTATTGAAGAATCTTCTTTTTTACTTTCACTTAAAGAAGAAATTTCTGTTATTTTTCTTAAAGAATTTTGATAATCTTCTTTTTTTTCTTCTTCAATAACTGATAATTTTTTTTTTAAATCTTTTTCATGTAAATTTAAATTTAGATTATTATTATTATTGTTTATATTAGAATTATGAATTTCATTTTCAATACTTTCATTAAAATATGAAGAAGAAGAAGAATGTTCTGAGTATTTATTTTTATCTTTAGATAATGATTTACTTATTGAATATGATGAATTTATATTTTCATTATTATTATTTTTTGAATCACTATTATCAAATTTAAATATTTCTTTTTCTTTTGGATTTTCTAAATTTTGTTTTTCAGTAATTTTAATATCTCCTTTTTCTTCTTTTTCATTTTTTAATTTTTTTTTATTTTCTTTTTCATTTTTTTGTTTTAATTTATTATCTTCTTTTTTGGGATTTATATTTTCAATTAATTTAATTTCATTTCCATTTTTTTTTTCTTTCTTTGGAATTTCAATTAATTTAATTTCATTTCCATTTTTTTCTTCTTTTTTTGAATTTTCAATTAATTTAACTTCATTTCCTTTTTTTATATTTTTTTTATTATCTATTACCTTAATTTCAAATTTTTTTTTTTCTTTTTTTTTTGGAAAATTTTCTATTAATTTAATCCCATTAGTTTTTTTTTCATCTTTTTTCTCATTTATATTTTCTATTAATTTAATCCCATTAGTTTTTTTTTCATCTTTTTTCTCATTTATATTTTCAATTAATTTCATTTCATTTTCTTTTTTTTCATCTTTTTTGGGATTTATATTTTCAATTAATTTAATTTCATTTTCTTTTTTTTCATCTTTTTTACTATTTTCAATTTCTTTTATATCTTCCTCACTTTTTTCATCTTTAATATTACTTTTATTATTATTATTTTTTAATTTATTATCTTCATTTGATTTATTTTCATCAACAACATTTAAATTATTATTTTTAATTTCATTAATTTTTATTTTATCATCATTATTATTTAAAAAATCATCTTTCTCATTATTTTTTAATTTTTCTTTGTTTAAAACAATTTCTTTATCAATACCATTAACATTAACACTAAGAGAATTTTTAATTGGTATTTTACTAATAGGTTTAATTTCTTCTTTTAATTTAAAACTTTTTCTTCCTTTTGTAAAATTAACATTTTTACTTAAAGAATTTTCTTTAAATATATTTTTAAAAGTATTCATATCAACAACTGTAGAATTTCTTTTATTATCTTTTTTAATATTAGTATTACTTCTAAGATCAAATATATTCAAATTTTTCTCTAAAATAGTATGATTTTTATCTTTAGATTTATTTAATTCTATTAAAGTACCATAATCACCAATTAAACTCATTTTTTTTATTTGATGAAAATCATTATCATCTTTACTAATAATAACTTTAGTAGATTTTTTTTTCTCTTTTAATCTTAAATTTTCAACTTTTGATTTAAAATCTGCAACATGTTTATCTTTATGAAATTCTTCATTAATTTCAATTAATTTATCAGTCGCATAAATTATATCTTCATTATTAAAAAAACTATTATTATCATTTAAAACTGCTCCATGTTCCATTAAAGTATTTGAAGTATAATCTGATCTTATTTCATCTGCAATATTATATGAATTTTCTATATCGTTTTTTACATTTTGATTATATTCACTTTCTTCCAAATTTAAATTAGAGTTATTATGTTCTATTCTATTTGAAGAATTTAATGATGGATATTCATCATTAATATTTTTTAATATTTGATTAAATGAATCGTTTTTTTGAATTTCATTTGATTGATTAAATTTAATTGTATCATTTATTTGTGAAAAATTTTGTGGGTCAATAGAATTTTTTTCAGTTGTTGATGAACACTTTACTCCCATTATTAATTTATAAATAATATAAAACATTTAAAAAATAAATAATATTTTTGTTTATTCTTATTTCGTTAATTAATTATTAATAACTACATAATTCAATAATATTATTATTAAATATAAAAAACAATGAAAATTGTTTATAAATTTCATATTAATATATATAAAAGAATATTTAAAAAACTAAAAAATACATCAATTTAAAGTACCTACAAATAATAATTTTGCAAATAAGTTTAGAATGTTTTACCTTATAATTGATACACTAAAAATATTAAATTAATACATCTAACAATAAAATAAATATACTAATTATAAAACATATTTTTGTTTATAAAATTATTAAAATTTGGTTTAGAAATCATTTGTTCTCTATTCATCATATTATAATTATTCATCATATTATATTGATTTTGCATTTGAATATTATTTTTTTGTAATTGATTTATCATATGATTATTATTTGCTCCTAAAAGATTATTGTTCATACCCATCATTCCATAATAATTATTGACATTACTTATATTATTTGAAATATTATTTATATTTAAATTTATCATTTGTCTATTTAATTGATTCATATTCATATAATAATTACTAGGATTCATCATATTATTATTATAATTATTATTATTTGGGACATTTAATTGATTTGAATATTTTTTTAATTCAGGAAATGATAATACTAATTTTTTCATTAATTTAGGTCCAAATGGAAGAAATTGTAAATTTCCTAATTCACTTCCAACAATTTGTAAGAAATATTGCTTTTTTTTAGGCTCCTGAATCATTGATAAAGTTTTTTGTAAAACATAATTACCATACATATCTTTTAATAAATCTCTAATAATTGTTTCATCAGATAATTGATTAATAATTCTTTCTTTCATTTTATTCGAACAAAAATCAAAACATTTTTCAATAACATTCGAAGAATATTTTTGTTTTGCTAAAAATATTAAATTATCAATAAAACCTTCTAATATTTTATCATTAATTGAAGTAATATTTTTAGAAATAACAAATTGAATAACATAATTACCAAATTGATTTAAAATTAAAAACATTGAATGTTCACTAATATTTTCAAGTAATTTTTGACTTTGTTCTTCATTTCCAATATCAATACATTTTTGTAAAGCAGAACAAGAATAAGATTGAACACTAATTTTAACAATATTTTTATTTAAAAAATCAAAAATAATATTATTATTAGGATAAGGAATAACAGTAGCATAATGCATTAAAACAAAACTTCCATTTAAATCATTAATTAATCTTGGCATAATAGGAATTAAACTATTTGTAAATAAAGTTAATAATTGATTATCTAATTTTATTTGTTCTAAATAAACTTGAACTACTCTTGTTCCATGAGGATTTAAACATAATTTTAATAAATGTTTTATTATTAATGATGTAAATGAATATAAATTATCTTTATTTAAATATGGAATCATTTTTTGAACTAAGTAATTTCCAAATAAATCATTACTTAATTCTATTAATTTTGTTGGATATAATTTAGGATAAAAATATTTATTTACTAAATCATCATTTTCATTTAATGAAATTAATTTTTGTAAATATCTACATCCAGTTTGTTTTTTTGCTATTAAAAATAATTGATTTGTTATTTCACTAATTGACATATTACCATATTTATTTTTTGAAATTGGAATTTCAGGATTTTCATTTTGATTATTATTATCTGGTTGAATAATATTATTTGTATTATTATTATTTTTATTATTATTGTTATTTTTATTTGAAGGACTATCATCATCTTCTTTAAAATTTATATTATTTGAATTATTTAAATCATTAAAAAGAATATCATTTTCTAAATTCATATTAAGATTTTTATTATCTAAAAAATCTTTTTCATTAATAGATTTTTGTTTTTTAAAAAGAGATTTATTACTTGGAATATTATTTTGATTATTTAAATTATTATTACCTTTATAAACTAATTTAATATTACCATTACTAATATTTAATGAATTCATAGAATAATTTAAATTTGAATTAGAATCTCTTCTTTCAACACTTCCTTCTCTAGATAAAAAAATTGAACTATTATTACTATTTATATCTTTTCCTTCTAATAAAGTTATTAATTCTTTTTGAATACTATTATCACATTCATTTAATGAATATGATAATAATGAAGGACGTTTTTTTAAATTTCCAACTGATGAAATTAATAAATTTAAACTATATTCTGGTGATAATTTATTTAAAACATCGCTTTGATTAATTTGATCATTTAAACTTATAATAGATTTATCAAAGTAAATAAGCATTTATATAATAAATCTTAAAAAAAAGAATTATAATATATAAATATTTTATTAAATTAAATATAATATTACTAATATATAACAATTGCAATATTTATTTTTTAGGGAAAAATTGAAATGTATTAATAAGACTTCTTTTAGTATTATCATTAGCTTGATCTAAATAAATTTCATCTCTTAAAGAAACATTAAAATATAATCCATTAGAAACATTTTGATAAGCATAAGTTTCAGCTTCTGAACTATTATAAACAAACCATTTTTGAAAAGAAGAATTTAAATCAACAGTTGAAAATATATCTCCTTTTTCATTTGAAGTTAAATATAAATTTGTATTTATATGTTTTATTGTATATGCTCCTGGAATATCAGTTTTTTTAAATTCCCATTTATTTTGCTCTGTTGTTGAAAAATAAACATCTCCTACATTATTTGTTTCTAAAAAACAAAAATTAAATAAACTTCTCATATAACATTTTTTCATATCCATTTTATTTGCTTTTGTTCCTTCTATTGTTATTACTTTTCCTTTCATTTTGATCAGTTAATTAAAAATTTTTAATTTTTTTGATTTATTTTTTATTTTTTAAATTGTGAATTAAAAAGTTTTGTTATGGAAGAAGAAATTTTAAAAAATGAATTTATTAATGAATTTTTGAATAAGTATAATAAAGAGGATTGGAATAATATTATTTTGAAAATATTAAATATTGGACTACTCTTTATTAAAAATAAAATAAAGAAAAAAGATTTATATAGTATAAATGATTATGATATTTTAATTAAACAATTAGAAAAAAATATTGATGAAAATCAAATTGATTTGGAGCAAAAAGAAGAAAATAAAGAAAAAAGTGAAAAATTAGATTTTAATAATAATAATAAAGAAATTAATAAAATAATTCAAATTGAAGATGAGCAAAATAAAGAAGAAAATAATAAAAATGAAAGTCAATTAACTGATGATACATTTCAAAATATAAGTGGTTTTGATTTAAAATATAATTATAATAAAATAAAAACAAAAGAGCCATCAAGAAGAGCAATAAAAAGTCAATCTGCATTAAATTCATTTAGAAAAAATAATAATAAAAATTATAATTTAACTTCTGAAACTACTTCTTCATCAAGATATAATAATTTAACTTTAAGAATTATGAATACAACAACATCTAATGGAAAAAATACAAATTTAAATTATGATTATTCTAAATATGTTTTTACAAATAAATATAGAAAAAATGAACAAAACTCAAATAAAACTTCATCAAAAAATAATAAAATGAAAATACCATATAAACAAAATAATACAGATATATAATAATTATTTTATAAAAAATGATTTTTATTTAATATAAATCAAAATTTAGTAAATAGTTATTACTTAATCATTTTATTAAAATTATAATATTTAAAAAAATTAAATTTAAGATTTATCTATTATTTGGAAAGTCATAATAATATCACCAACTCCAGATTGTAATTCAGTAATACAAGCACTTTCTTTTTTAGAATATGATAATATAATTTCTTTCATATGTTCACCCATTAATTTAGTTAATCTTTCATATTCTTCTATTAATCTTACCGAATAATAACCATAATTTCTTTTTAATATTAAATTTTGTTTTGAATCTTTATCTAACATTTTTTCAAAAGCTAAATTTTTATCATTTAATAATTTATCTTTCTCAATCTTTTCTTTTGGATTTAATTCCCATTTTGTTATATCTCCTTTTTTAAATAAATCTTCTTTTCTATATTTTAATTTTTCATCATTTCTTAAAAAAGTAGATCTATGATATTCAAATTGACTTTCTAAATTTTTAAATTGAATAAATTCCTTTCTTACAAATCTAATATATTCTTTTATATCAATATTAATATATTCATTATGTTTTCTTAAATTAGTACCTAAATCTTTCATATATTTACCTAATAATTCATAAGTAATAGTTAATAAATTATTTTCACTATATTTACAACTACTTTGATTTAATTGAGCAAAATAATTTGAAATTTCATCAAATCTATTACAAACAGTATAAATTTCTTCATTTAAAGAATTCATACTTAATTTAATTTTTTTTAATAAATTTTCATGTAAAGTAGAATTATCTTTAATTCTATTAATATAATTATCTTCTTTTTTAGAAAACTTTATATTTAATTTACCATTTAAAGTAGGAATTTCATTTAAATTAGAATAAGGTTTTAATTTACTATAATTATTTTTTTTAGTATTAAATTCACTTTCTTTTTCAACTTTTAAAAATTCATATAATAATTTACTATTTCTAATTAATGGATCAGTAATTAAAAAAGTCATAAATCTTTCTAAAGCTCTTATTCTTTTATTAAGAAAAACTTCATTAAATCTATCTGAATAAGAACTTTTTCTTGGTAAAATAGGAATAATTGAAGTAGGATATAAATTAGTTAAAAGTGCCCTTAACCATTCAAAATCAGAAAATCTTCTTCTTACACTTAATTTTATTGGATTTGTTGTTACTAAATATGTTATATATGCTTTTGAAAATAATCCTCCTTCTATTTTTTTTGGAGAACTTATTTCTATTTTTATATTATCAGTTCTTCCTAAATCTGTTAATGAAAGATTTTTACAGTCTAATATTTCTTCATAATGATTTTTTGAATTATCTATTATTTGATTTTGAGTTGTATTTTGAGTTTCTTGTTTTGGAATTTCTGCTTTTTTTTCTTTTTTTGGAGATTCTTGTTTTTTTTGTTCTTCTTTATTTGAATTTTGAGATAAAAATGCATTCATACTTAATTTTGAAGAACTTGTTATATTATTATTATTATTTGTATTTTGATTTATATTATGATTTGTATTATCTATTACACTTGAAGTTTTATTTATATTATTATTATTTTTATTTGTTATGTTTGTATTACTTATATTTGTTGTATCTATTTTTTTTGTTGTTGATGATGGATTTGAATTTTTTTTTAAAAAATCTGCCATTGAACTTTTTTTTTGTGTAGTTTGAGGTATATTATCAAACATACTTATTTTTGGTTTTTTTTCTTCAACAGGAATAGGATTATGTTCTTCTTGGTAATTTTGATTTTGTTCTTCTTGTAAATTATTATTTTGTTCTTCATAATAATTATTTTCATTTTGATTATTGTTAATATTTTCTTGGTTATGGGCACTAATAAATTCATGTACACACTAAAAAAAATAAAATATTAAAAGATTACAAATTGCAAATCTTCAAAAGTCCAATTACTAACATCAGCACCATCAGGTCCTTTTTTATCAACTAAAAAATTAACAAATTCATTAGCATCATAACCTCTATCTAAAATATTAGTTCTTAAATAATTTTGTTTTTGTTCAATTTCCTCTTCACTCATTATTTATAAAAAAATAAAAGTTATGATATAATTAAAAAATTTCAAAATAAAAAAAAAATAATAAAAACAATAAATTATAAAAAAAAAATGTCAAAAAAAATAAAAAAAAACGGAAACCTTCCAAAAACCAAAAAAAAACCCTTAAAAAAGTAAAAAAAATTGATAAAAAATCCTAAAAATTTTTTAAAAAATAAAAAAAATAAGAAATAAACAAAACTAAAATAAGTTATTTAAACCATTTTAAAATAAATTTTATTTTTTAACACCTCTAACATCAGCAGCACTTCTATCACAAGTTTGTGAAATATCAGAGACCATTCCTCCTCTTCCAGCATCGACAGTAGTGGGACCTCCTCTTGCATAAACACCAGTATAAGTGGATTTATCATCATGAAATTTAACATAATCAGCTTTTGTTCCATGATAAGTTGCTCCTCCATGACTTACTATTTGTTTTTCTAATGCTTCTAATGTTGTTCCTTTTTTTTGTGCTGCTAATTCTAATGTCTTTTTAAATTGATCAAATGTTATCACTTTTACTTTACCACTTTTTACCTTTGAAAAATTTATATCGGCATCGTTTGTTGTAAATTTCTTGTCTATCAATTTACATTCTTTATATAATTTTGCATATACTTTACTCTCCATTTCAGGCTTTCCACCGGTAAATGAGTTAAATACGTCTTTTAATGTCTTTGCTTCCATTTTTTTTTTTTATAGTTTTTTAGAGATTTTCAGGGATTTATAGTTTTTTTTTTAGGTTTTAATTTTTTTTTTTTTTAATTTATTTAAGGATTTTACTGTTTATATTATTATTATTTATTTTTTTTTTTTTATTTATATTTTTTATATTTCTATATTTTTTTTTTATATATTTTTTTATGAATTGTAAAGATGTAGAATATGATTTAAAAGAAATTGAAGATAATATGTATTTGAAAAAATATATTATTTAAAATAGTAATATATTTGAAAAATATGAACAAATGAAAATTAATGAAGGAAATATTGAAGAAGTAGAAGAAATTGATAAGAAATTAAATCAATTAAAAAGTATTAAAGAAAACATATTATCAAATAATTTGAAAAACAGAGAAAAAGAAGAAATTGAATTTATAAATAAAAAACATTTAGGTGAAATAGATGATTTTAATCAAATGTATAATACAAATTATGAAGAATTAGTAATTAATCATAATTTATTAAAAGAAAAATTACTTGAAAAACATGAAGAAGAAAGAAATAATTTAATATTTGAATTCCAGAAAAATTTAAGTAAAATTAATATAAATAAATCTCCTAAATTTAAAGAATTACAGAAATTGAAAATATTTTATTTAAATAAAAAGGATTTTGAAAAAGCAAATAATTATGAAAATCAAATAAAAAATTATGAAAATTCCGAAATTGAAAAAATGAATTTACAAAATAAAAATAATTTAGAATTAAAATTAAATAACCTTCAAAAAATACATGATATTCAAATACAAGAATTTGAACATAAATTAAGAAAAAAGTTAGATAAACTTGAATTAAATAGAAAAAGTGATTTATTAAAAATTATTCATAGACAAAAAAAAGAATTAAAAAATTTAACATCATTATATAAAGTAGAAGAAAATAGTTTAAAAAAAAATAATCAAAATAATTCTCAAAAAATAGATGTTTTTGAGTCAATGTCAAAAAATTCAAGTTTAACAAATTTATAAATAAATAAATTTAATATTTTTTATTTTTTATTTTTTTTTAAATTAAAAAATTAAATGAATACAATAAAAAATGATAATATTTTAAGTGGAGAAAATACTTATGAAAGGTTATTAAAAAAAATAAAATTAAAAGAAGAAGATGATTTTTGGGATGATTGTTATCAAGATTTGAATATAAATAATAATAAAAAGAATAAATCAATTAAAAATGATTCATTTAATAAAAATCAACAAAAACAAAATACTTCATCTTTAAGTAGTTCAATAACAAGAAGAAATAAATTTAAAAAATATATATCAAAAAGTAATTCAATTATTGAAAGATTTCCTGAAATAAAAAAACTAATAAAAATTGATAAAACAGAATTAATAAAAAAAGCTAAAGCTCAAAATAGATGTATTAGTTTATTTAATTATAGTTATAAACAAAATGAATATAAAAAAGAATTATATAATGAACATATTAAACAAAAATATGAAGAAGAATTAAATAAATGCACTTGGAAACCTAAAATAAATAAAATTAATAAAAAAATGGAAGAAAATATTTATTCTTTAGGAAAAACTATTTATCAAAGAGTTAAAAAAAGAAAAAAAAAAATAATTAAAAATTTAATTAATGAGAATGATTTAGATGATAATTCTCAATATACTTTTAGACCAAAATTAAATAAAAATAATAATAAATTAGATAAAATGTTTAATAATAATAAATCTTTTTTGATTGATAGAGAAAATTCAGAATTTATTTATAGATATATGAAAGCAAGAGATGAACATATGATAAAAAGATTTATTGAATTACCTGTTAAAGATGAAAGTTATGATGCATCTTTTCTTGAAATTCAAAAGAGAAACTATAATCAACAGTATAAAAATTTATTAAATGTTAATAATAATTTCAGAGTCTATGGTATTAAAAACTTAAACAATAAAACTTATGGTAATACTAATAGAAGTTGTGATTTTAATAATAAAAATAAAATTTACAATAAAAGAAAAAATTATGTTGCTAGTTTAAGAAAAAAATTAAATAATATGATTTTAGATGATTCAGATTAATAAAATAAAATAAAAAATTTTTTATATTTCTGTAAATATTATATTATTATATGAAAAAATTAAAATTTAAAAAAATATAAATTAAAAAAATATATTTTCAAAAAAGAAAATGAAACTAAATTCCATAAAAACTCAAATAATATTCATATCAGTTTTTATCCAAATATTTTCATTAAAATATCCTTTATTTCCAACAGAAATAAATAAACAAATAATAAAAACTAAAAAAAATAATTTACGCCATTTAAACTCATCAATTCTTCATAGTTATGATGAATTATATTCAACATTATCATTAAATTTATGTATAGGAATACCAAAACAATGTTTTAATTTAGTATATGACACAGGAGAAATGTATTTAATAGTATCAAATCCACCTTCATCTAATAAAAATCCATTTACAAAATATTATAATATATCAGCAAGTGAAACAAGTAATTCAAATATAAATAATTATGTTGTTATAAATTATAGAAATGGAGGAATGCAAACAAGAGAAGTTTCTGATTATGTTTTTTTTTCTGAAAAAAAACCTCCTTATACTTTTAATTTCCTTTTATCTTGGAATTGTTCTACAAATTATAATTTTGATGGAATATTAGGTTTAGGTTATTTATATCCTGATAGATTAGATGGAAATCCTTTTGATTCTCGATTTAGTTTCATAGATTATTTAAAGAAAAGTAATTTTACAAAAAATAAAATATTTGGTCATGAATATTATAATAGAACACATGGTAATTTTTATATTGATGAAATACCACCATCAATGGAAGATAATTATCATAAATGTAAAGTAGAACCTTTTATTCCTTTTGTAACAAAATGGCATTGTGAAATGAGATCAGTTTCTTTTTCAACAGGAGAAAATTTTACAGAAATTCATTCACCAGTTGCTTTTAGTACAGGTTATATTGATATTAGAGGTCCTTATTATGAAGGAATATATATTTTTAATAATTTAATACAATATTCTAATGAAAAATGTTCTATTGTTGAAAATAATATTGATAAACATAGTTATAGTAAACTTATTTGTGAAGAAAGTCTTAATATTAATAATATTCCTAATATATATTTTAATATTAAAGGATTTGATTTAGTTTTATTAAAAGAAGATTTATTCAGATTAGTTTCTATTAATGGAGTTCTTAAATATATTTGTAAAATTATAATTGATACTAGATATAATTATTGGAATTTAGGAGAAGCTGTTTTAAAAAATTATAATATGGTTTTTAATTATGATGATAAAACTGTTGGTTTTAAAGAAAATATTAATATAATTGGAGAAAGTTGGATGGTAACTATTATGTTAAGTTGTATTTTAATTGCTGTTTGTTCTGTTGGATTTTATATTTATAAAAATAGAAGAAAATTATTTTTAAAACAAGTTAAAAATGATGATTTTAAAGATTTAGAAAGTAATGAAGCTTTTGATTCTGGGAAAGAAATGGATAGTAATTATGAATCTTTTGAAGAAAAAGAAAAAGAATAAAATATAATTTAAATAAATGGTAATATGTTTTAATTATTTTATTTAAATTCTTAATAATTTTTTTTATTGTAATATAAAATTATGGATAAACAAGAAAAAAATATTGTAAATTTTTATGATTTAATTGCTAATTATAAAATTACTGAATATGAAGAAGCATTTAATTTATATATTGAAGAATTATGGAGAGATTTATCAGCAGAATCAATAGATGTTAAAAAAGGAGTTTCAAGAGAAATATTTTTATATTATTATGATATTCCAAGATTAATTAACTATCATATTTTTACAATATTTGATAAAGACAAAGATAATTTTTTAAATTTTGAAGAATTTAGAAACACATTATTTTCACTTTTTTATTCAAATGATTATAATATATTAACAAAATTAATATTTGATTTATTTGATTGTGATAGAGATGGTTATATATCTGATGAAGATTGTAGATTAATGTTATCTTATATTCCAATAATTGGAAAATTAATTTATAAAGAAAAAAGAAATGATATTGATGCTGTTACTTTTGAAGATAGAAAATTATCTCAATTAGAACTTTTTATAGTAATTAAAAAAAGTTTTAAAAATAATATTAAAATTAAATATACAAAATTTTGTGATATAATTGAAAATGAATGTAGTGATTTATTTGTTCAATTTTTAATTTATTTATTTGAAAAAAGACCTTTTAATGAAAATATTCTTAATCATTATGTTCCAAAAAAAATAAATGAAGAACCAGAAGAAACAGAAAGAAATGAAGAAACAGAAAAAAAAATAAAACATATAATTGAACCTTCATTAAATCAAGAAATTCATTCTCCAATAGTTCAAAGACATAAAAAAGTAAATTTCACTCAATTTTTAAAATTAAATAATATAGATGAAACAAAAGAAGATTCAAAACATAATGAAATGAAATTTTTTTTCAAAAGAAAAACATATAAATTACAAACAGAGTCAAAAAATAATTCTAAAAAAGTTCATAATATAATAGATTTTGAAAAAATATCAACTTCTAATTCAGGTTATGTTTTTAAAATAACAAATAATGATAAATTAAAAGTATATTTCCTTCAATTAGAAATGCAAGATATATTTTATTATAAAAATAGAACAGATAATTATCATATTGGAATGCATCATTTAACATATAAAACATTTTTAAGAAAAAATAAAGAAAAAATATTAAAAGGAGTAAAATTTTATAATTTTTCATTAATAGAACCAAAAAATACACATACATTTTATTTTTCAGATGAAGAACAATTTAATAAATGGTATGTTCATTTTCAAAAAAGTTTAAATTTTAGAGAATTAGGAGATAGATATGAAATAGAAGAAATAATAACAAAAGGAAGATTTGGGATAGTACAAAAAGGAATAGATAAAATATCAGGAAGAATAGTATGTATTCATAAAATAGATAAAAATAAATTAACATCAGGAGATAAATTTTTATTATCAAATCAAATATCAATTCAAAAATATATTCAACATCCAAATATATCAAAATTAATAACATATTCAAACGAGGAAAGAAATACATATATAATAACAGAATATATAAATGGTTCATCATTATTAAATTATCTTCAAAACAAAAACTTTATTTTTGAAGAAGAAAAAGCCTGTGAATTAATTCAAGAAATATTATTTGCAATATATTATTTACATTCATATGGAATAATTCATAGAGATATAAAACCAGAAAATATAATGACAATAGATAATTCTGAAGATACTCATTTAAAATTAATAGATTTTACAGTCAGTAAAATAATAAGTAAAAATGAATTAATGAAAGAACCTTATGGAACTTTATCATATATTGCACCAGAAATTTTAGAAGAAAAACCATATAATGAAAAAGTAGATGAATGGTCAATTGGTATTTTAACATATTTATTATTATCTGAAACTGTTCCTTTTGATGATGATCATTCAGAAAGAGAAATTGCAAGACAAACTATGTATGAACCTGTTAAATTTGATAGTCCTATTTGGAAAAATAGAAGTAATGAAAGTAAAGATTTTATTTTGAAATTATTAGAAAAAAAACCTGAAAAAAGAATGAGTGTTAAAGATGCTTTAGTTCATAAATGGATTCAAATTTATTTTCCTGAACTTGTTAAAAAAAGAATGAGTTTAAAAGATGGGAAAGATTTTCTATTTGAATGTTATTGTTCTTTTGCGGAGGATGGGTTTAAAATTAGGAAAAGAAAATAAATTGTATATATTTTTTTATATTATTTATTTTATTAATTATTATTATATTCAATTTTTTTTTTTGGCTTTTCACTGATATTTTATTATTATTTTTTTTTGACTTTCAAAAATGAAATAAATCTTTTTTTTTTTGTTTTTTCTGAAACATTTTATTGTCAATTAAAGTTGTTTGGAATAAAAGAATTTTTTATTATAAAATAGTACTCTGAAAATAAATATAAAAAAAATTATATTTAATTATTAAAAAATTAAAAATATTAAATGAAATCTATTTAAATAATAGAATTTAAATTGATTTAATATTATTTTTCCTGAAAAAAAAAATCATGAAAATTTAATTATAAATAAAATAAATTTCCAAAATGTCAAATAATGAAGAAATTCTAAAAAATTACATATTAGAAAAAACAATAGGAAAAGGAACATTTGGGAAAGTAAAACTAGCAAAGCACATTCCAACAGGAGAATTAGTTGCAATAAAAATATTAGAAAAATCAAAAATAAATGAAGATGAAGAAATAGAAAGAGTAAATAAAGAAATAAAATATTTAAAAATGTTAAATCATCCAAATATTATTCAAATATATGAAATAGTAGAAACAATAAATAATTATTATTTTGTTATGGAATATGTTTCAGGTGGAGAATTGTTTAATTATATAGTAAAATATAGAAGATTAACAGAATCAGAATCATCAAATTTTTTTTATCAAATAATAAACGGAGTAGAAGAAATACATAAACATAAAATATGTCATAGAGATTTAAAGCCAGAAAATATATTATTAACATCAGATAATAAATTATTAAAAATAATAGATTTTGGATTATCAAATGAATATATTAATTATTTATCTACTCCTTGTGGAAGTCCTTGTTATGCTGCTCCTGAAATGATTAGAGGAAAAAAATATAATGGTTTATCTATTGATATTTGGGCTTGTGGTATTATTTTATTTGCTATGGTTTATGGTTATTTACCTTTTGATGATAAAGATAATGAAAAATTATTCAATAAAATTTTAAAATGTAATCTTACTTTTCCTCCTAATGAAAAAATTTATATTTCTAATGATTGTAAAGATTTAATTAAAAGAATTATTAGACTTAATCCAAAAGAAAGAATCTCTTTAGAAGATATTAAAAGACATCCCTTTATTACTAGAAATAATTATAAATTATATCTTAATTTAGAAGTTGATGATATTAGTATTAATGATAAAATGATTATTGATTATATGGAAAATAATTTGAAAATAAATAATAGTAGTAAAATTATTCAGAAATATATTAAGAAAAATAATCATAATAATATTACTACTACTTTTAAATTGTTGAAAAAGAAATTTATTGAAGGAAGAGGTAATTTAATGAAAGATTCTTTTGAAAATGAAGAAAAAAAATTAATTAAAAATAAACTAAAAAGAAATTTAAGAAATTCAATAATTGAAAATAATCAAATGAATAAAACATCAACAAGTATTAATTCAAATTCTTCTTTCAAAGAATTAAATTTATCAAACAATAAAGAAGAAGGTAATTTAATTTTAATAAATAATACAAAATTAATTCCTTCAAAAATTAAAGTAAATCCTATATATAATAAATTAATTCCAATTTGTGAAGAAAATAAAAATAAAAGAAATAAGAAAAAGATTGACACTAGTGTTTCAATTGATAAAAAAAGAGAAAAACCAAAAGGAAATTCTCCAGTACATAAAAAATCAACTAAAAGTACAATTTCAACTCAAATTTCAAATAATACTAATAAAGAAGGTAATATGGGAAATGAACAAAAACATAATAATAATAAAGGGAATGTTAATATAATTGCAATTAAATTTGGTAAAAATAAATTTGTAAATAAAATTGATAAAAGAGTAATTTCTGCTGATTCAGGTAGAAATAAAAAAAAAGATATTTCTCCAATTAGAATAAAAACACCTACAAAAATTACAAAAAAAAATGTTAATAAAATGTCTCCAATAAGAATTCAAAGAACTCCAATAAAAACAATTAAAAATACAAATTATCCAGAAATTAAAACAGAAGGAAATAATGAAACTATAAGTCCAAATAAAAATAAAATAAATAATAATAATTTAAATATAACTTTTAATTGTAAAAATTCTATTGAAAGTACTAATAATAAAAAACATAATAAAATAAATACTTTTACTTTAAATAATGGAATTAAAAAAAATCAAAATGAGACAAATAAAAATAAATTGTCTCCTAATAATTATAGAAAAATTAATAACAATACAATTAATAATAATAATCATAATAAAAAAAATAATATTGGACATAATGGTTATGTTCCTATTTCACAAAGAGAAAAAAAACCTAATAAAATTATATTAAATAAAAAAGAATTTGATATCATTAAAAAAGAAAAAATGAATGACAATTTAGGAAGAACTTCCACTAAAAGTTCTTTAAATACTTTATTCATAAATAATAAAATAACAAAATTAATTTCAACTCAAAATTCCTTTGAAAAAATAAATGATATAGTTGATAGTGTTTGCAAAGAAAAAAATTTAAATAAACTAAATTTAGAATCATATAAATATATTATAGAAATAGGAAATGGAAATAAATTTGGTTTAGAATTAGCAGAAGATAAAGGGATGAATTTCATGAAATTTTATCATTTAGAAGGAGATGAAAATAAAACAAAATCATGTATAAAACAAATTATGGATAAAGATTATGATTTATAATGTAAAATATATATAGATATATAATTATTATGGTATTATTAATTTATATTTTAAATGATTTGAAAAAAAACAATTATTTTTTAAATATTGAAATGATAGTAAAAAAATTTCTTATTTTTAAGTTAATTAAAGAAAAAAATAAAAAGAGATTTTTTGATAATAAATAATATTTCTTTATCATTAATTTATAAAAAAACAAAAAACCTTTAATTTTTTTTCCTTTTGTTATCTTGACAAGAAGATTTTGATAACATTTTCCCCGCAGAATTATCTTTTTTAATTTTAATTTCATAATGAATATTTAATCTTTTTGGGCTAGGACTTAATCTCTTTCCTTTATTAAAAGCACTTTTATTAAGTAATAAAATAGGAGAATTATTCCTTGAATTTTTTAATCCATTACTAAAATTTTTTATCTCAATTTTAATTTTTTTCAAAGGTCCATTATTATTGTTTTTCTTAACAATAACTTTTTTAATATTATTATTACTGTTATTATTATTATTATTACTATTATTACTATTATTATTATTACTATTATTATTATTATTATTATTAATGTTATTGTTATTATTATTATTATTATTATTATTAGATTTATAAATATAATTTATTTTTGTATTTCCATTATCATTATTATTATTATCATCATCACTTTCTTCAATATTTTTAATATCATCAACAATTTGAATAGCATTATTAAATTCATCATTTAAAGAAGGATTAGAATCTTCATCTTCTCGATAAGTAAATCCAATAAATTGAATATCTTTTCTTTTAGGATGTTTAGTAAGTGGAGGATAAAAAGGTTCTTGTTCTTTAAAAATTTCAAAATATCTTGTATCATAATCACTAGATAATTCAGGTATAAAAGGAGCTTTTTGTTCTCTAATATTATCCCAATCAACTCCTTTAAAAAAAGGATGTTTTTTAATTTCATCTCCTCCATTTTTTCCTAATCTAACTTTATTATTATTAATCATTTTATAAATTAAATCTTCAGCATCTTTACTCATTTTAATTTTAGAAGGAATTTTTAAATATTTTTCCCAATTTAAAATTTTATAACAAACTTCAGAAGTATCTTTTGAACAAAAAGGAGCATAACCAACTAACATTTCAAAAAAAATAACTCCAACACTCCACCAATCAACTTCTTGTCCATAACCTTTTTTTTTTAATACTTCAGGAGCAACATAATATGCAGTTCCAACACAAGAAAAATTTTTTTGATGACTTTTATTATTATCATTATAATTATTATCTTCTAATTTTTTATAAATACTTTCTGGTACTTTTGCTAAACCAAAATCACTTAATTTTATATGACCTGTTTTATCAATTAAAATATTATCTGGTTTTATATCTCTATGAATACAATCTAATTTATGTATTGATTCTATTGCTAAAATTAATTCTGAAATATAAAATTTAGATTCTTCTTCAGTTAAAATATCTTTTTTTATTAATAATGACATTAAATCTCCTCCTGGAGAATATTCCATTACTAAAAATAAATAATCTCCTTCTTGAAAAGATGCTTTTAAATCTATTATCCATTTTGATTTTACTTTTGATAATATTAATTGTTCATTTCTTATATGAATTACTTGATTTTTATTTTCTATTACATCTTTTTTTATTTTTTTTATTGCAACTATTTTATTCGTTTTTATTTCTTTACATACATGCACTTCTCCAAATGCTCCTCTTCCTATTATTGATATTGATTTATAATCTCTTGATGTTAATTTTTCTCTGTTTTTTCTATATTTTTCTATTTCTTTTTCAAATATATTTTTTTTTACTTTTTCTTTTTCAGATTCTGATAAATTTAAATTGTCTATTTTTCCTAATATTTCATTCCATTCTGAGTTTTTTATTGTTTTTAAATTATATTTTCTTTCTATGTAACTTTTTACTATTGTTGCTTTTGTAAAGGTTTTTTGACTTATTTTTTTTTTGTCTAATAATTCTTGTAATGTATATTCTTTTTTCATTTTTTTTTTCTTTTTATATAATTTAATTTTTTTTTGAATTGATTTAAAAAAATATAAATATAATAATTTATTGAATTATAAATAATAAAATTATTAATTAATATTAAAAATAAAATAATAAAATTTAATAAATGAATACAAATCAAAATTTTTCTCCATCAAATATTTCAGTAATTGTTAGATTAAGAGGACCGAAAAAAAATAATAATATAGAAAATAATATAAATGAAAAACCAATAATACAACCTTTAAAAAAAACAATATCTCCAAAAAATACTTCAAAAAATAAATCAAAAAATATAATAAATACAAAAAGAAAAAATACTGGATTAGACTTAAATACAAAATATACTATATTTACATGTAAACAACCATCAAAAACTTTAATTGTTTCAAATAAACCAATAAAAGGTTCTTCAATAAATGAAACTTTTTATACTCCGAATGATTTATATGATTTTAGTCAATCAATTTTAAAAGAAACTTCATTATTAGAATTTGATAAAGTTTATAATGAAACTGATAATTTAAGTTTAATATATAATGAATGTATTAAAGATAATATTTCTAATTTATTTCATGGAAATAATTCTAGTATTTTTTTCTTTGGTCCTATTGATGGAGGAAAAAGTTATTTATTAAGAGGAAATGGAGAACAAAAAAATAATGAACCTGGTTTACTTTCAAGAGCAGTTAATGATATATTAAATTTAGTAGAATTAACTAAACAATCTAATATAAATTCAAATAGAAATACTATTTATAATATTAAATTCTCTGTTTATCAAATTTATTTTGATAAAATACATGATTTATTATCTAAAGAAATTCAAGAAGTTAAATGTGAAAATTATTATGATCAATATCATAAATTAAATACTAATTTATTTAATTTAACAAAAAGAGATATTAGAATTAAAAATGATTATGATGTTTCAATGCAAGATGCAATGCAACAAAGAAAAAATTTATCTCAAATTTTAAAAGTAAATGAATTAAAAAGAAAAAGCAATTTAATTATATCAATAATACTTGAAAAAACAGAAAAAATAAATATAAATCCAAATCAAGCAAAAGAACAAGTAACAAATAAATTTTCTCAAATAAATTTTATTGAATTACAATCAAGTAATTTTGGTTTAGTTGATGAAAAATATGAAAATGACTTATCTATAAATAGTTTAATATTTAAACATACAAGTAATATGTTTAATTCAATTTGTGATAATATAGTTTCAAGTATTGATAATAGTATTCCTAAAAGTGAATCAATGTTAACATTATGTTTAAAAGATACTTTACAATATCAAAGTAATATTGTTTTTTTTGATTGTGTTGTTCCTTGGGAATATCCTGTTAATTTTTCTTATAAATCACTTAAATTTGGTAATTGGTTAAGAAATCAAGTTATTAATAATTTTGGAAATGGATTTGGAAAAAAAATTTTTCCTATTAATGCTGAAAATAATTATGATGGAATTGGAGATAAAAATAGTTTTAAATTTAATAATCAAGATAATAATAAAGGTTTAAGATATATTAATTCTGATTTAAATCAAAGATATATTCCTACTTCTGTTTCAAATAATATTAATATGGTTAGTTCAGTAAATTGTAATGATAATGATATAATAAATGAAAATAATAATTTATCAAATGAAAATCCTCCTTTATTAACTAATCCAATTCCATTAAATAATAATATACCAAAAAACAATAATTTACCAATAAATAATAATATAAATTCAAATCAACCAAATTCATTAAGTAATTGTTTAGATAATATAAATAATAATATAAACCAAACTCAAAGTAATTGTTCAGAACTTAAACAATCAAATATTAATCAAAATTCTTTAAGTAATTGTAATGAACTTAATTTAAATTATTCATATAATAACACAGGATTAACAAATGATTTTACTCCTCCTCAATTATACACTGAAAATAATTGTAATGAAGATAAAATGAAATTGAAAATGTTAGAAAGTACAATTAAACAATTAGAAGAACAAAATTGTATTTTAAATAATAAATTAGATAAACTTCAATGTGAACAAAAACAAAATTATCAAAATGAAAATTGTTTATGTCAAACTCAAACTAAAAGTAAAGTTTGTAATGAAGATGATGAAATAGAAAAAATGAAAAAAGAATATATTGAAATGAAAGGAGATAATTTAATGTTTCAAGAAGATATAAATAGATTATCTGAAATAAATAAACATTTAGAAGAACAAATTAAAGAAGAAAGAAATAGAAATTTAGAATTAGCAAAAGATAATGAAAGATTACTTCAAGAAAATATGAAATTTAAAAAAGATATTAATAATTTATGTATAGATATTAAAAATAATAAAATATCAAATAATACATTTGAAGAAACCTTTAAACAAAAATTAGAAGCTGAATCAAAAGTAAAGGATTTATTATATAATTTAAATCAATTAAATGAAGAAAAAAATAAATTTGAAGCTGATAATAGAATAATTTTTGATAGATACAATGAATTAGAAAATGAATATGAAAAATTAAAAAAAGAATATTGTTTAATGAAAAATAATTGTGATGAACGTGTTTGTGATATTGAGAAAAAAATAAATGATTTATCTTCTGAAATTGAAATTCTTCAAAAACAAAATATAAATTTAAGAGAAAATGATGAAAAAATAAGAAATGATTATGATAATTTATTAAATGAAAAAAATCAATTACTTTTATTATATAGTGAACAAAAAAGTAAAAATGATATTTTAAATATGCAAATGCAAGATATTAAAAAAGATTTTGAAATGTTATTAAAAGAAAAAGAAATGGAAGAATTAATAAGAAAAAAAGAATTTGAAGAAAGAAAATTAAAAAATGAATCAAAATCAAGATTAATAAATGAACTTCAAAATAGAATTCAAAATTACAGAACAGAAAGATTGAAGAAAAAAGATGATTAACCAACAATTAAATAAAAAAATTTTTTTTTTTTAATTTTTTTAACCTATATTTAATTGTATAAACCAAAAAAAAAAAAAACATTTTAAATTATTATAATAATAAAACCAAAAATAAAAAAAAAATAAAAAAAGACATTAAATAAAACTTAAAAAAAAAAAATGGATTCTCCTCAAAAAAAACCATATTTAATAGGAATTTGTGGTGGAAGTGCAAGTGGAAAAACTTCATTTTCAAATATATTATATAACTTTTTAGGTCCAGAAAAATGTTTATTATTTTCAATGGACAATTATTTTTATGGTCCAAACGACGAAGAAAGAAAGGAATTATCAAATTATAATTTTGATAGACCAGAAGCATTAGATATAGATTTAGCATATAATCATTTAAAAACATTATTAGACAATAAATCAATTCAAATGCCAATATATGATTTTACAGTAAGTAGAAGAATGAAAGAAACAAATACAGTTTATCCTCATAAAGTTATTATATTTGAAGGAATTTTTTCATTATATGATAAAAGAATAAGAAATTTAATGGATTTAAAATTATTTGTTGATGTTGATGGTGATTTAAGATTAGCAAGAAGAGTTCATAGAGATATTAAAGATAGAGCAAGATCACTTGATACTATTATTGATAGATATCATAAATTTGTTAAACCTGCTTTTGAAAAATATATTGGACCTACTAGAAAACATGCTGATATTATTATTCCCAGAGGAGCTGCTAATTCACTTGCTGTTGATTTAATTATTTCTTTGCTTAAAAAAGTTCTTGGGGAAACTGATGATTAAATATTTTTTTTAGTTTTTATTTTTTATTTTTTTTTTTCTTTAATTTATATAATAATAGAGTATATTTTTTATATTTTTTTTTTACTATTTTTTTATTTTTTTTTTTTAGAATTTAATGAAGAGATTTATTTAATTTTGCCTGTTTTTCTTTATTTTTAAAAATATTTTATAATCTTAACAAATATAAAACATAATATTGGAAAAAATTTTTATTTGATAAAAAAACATTGTAATTGAAAAAAAATTATAAGTATAAACAAACTTTTTGAAAAAAAAAAATATGTAAAATTAAAAATAAAAATTTTTCTATAAAAGGTTTTTAAACAGGACTCAAAATTTACCTAAAAAAATTTTTTTTTGAATTATTATATAATGTTTAGTCATTAAACAGGTCGGACATTTTTAAAAATTGATTTATTTGGTAGGAATCAAACTATATATTTTTGTATTTTAATATTATTAATAAAATTTTTATCCCCAACAAGTTTATTTGTGATTTTTATTATAATACTAAAATAATATATTACTAACTCTCTTTTCTATCAAAAAAATTGAAAAATTAATATTGATTAAAAGTCTATTTAATAAATATAAAATTTTTATCAATTATTATATTTAATTTGAAAGTGAATACTTTTTTTGGGAAAATTTCCATAATACCGGTTGAATAATTTTTTTGACAAAATTTCCAAAAAGTTCGACCAGTTTAATATGTGAACTACGGTAAATATGTTTTAAAAAAAAGTAAAACTACAGAAATTGATGATTATTTCCAAAAATCAAAAATTCCCAAAAAAATAATTCTAATTTTTAAACAACCTAATTATTGTAAGGAATTGAATAACTCTTTATTTTTAAATATAATAGATCTAAAGACTATATGATTTTACAGATGAAGATTAATACTTAATATTTTATAAAAATATAATAATAAGAAAAAAGAAACAAAAAAGAAAAATATATTAGAAATATAGAATAAATACATCTCAATCATAGAAAAAAATAAAAATAAAAAATCAAAAAAAAAAAATATTATTTAAAAAAAAAATGGTAATATACGTAACAAGTTCAAATCCATTATACACAATATATTTAGGAAAAGATAAATACGAAAATGAAGAATTACTAAAATATGGATTTCCAATAGATATATGGTTTCATGTGGAAAATTTTTCAAGTGCTCATGTATATTTGCGTTTACCAGATAATATAACATTTGAAAATATTCCAAAAGAAGTTTTAGAAGAATGTTGTCAAATAGTAAAAGATAGTTCAAAAGATGGAAGAAAACAAGATAAAGTTACAGTATGTTATACTCCTTGGGAAAATTTAAAAAAAACTAATAGTATGGAAATTGGAGAAGTTAGTTTTAAAGATATGCATAAAGTTAATTATATTAGAAATGTTAGTAAAAATAGTGAATTATTAAAAAAATTAAAAAAAAGTTCTATTGAAAAAAATATTGATTATGCTGCTGAAAAAGAATCTTATAATTTAGAAGTTAAAAATAAAATGAAAAAAATTATGGAAGAACAAAAAAAAAAAGAAAAAGAAGATATTAAAAAAGCTAAAGAATTAAAAAAAGAACAACATTTTGAATATATTGATGAAATTGGGACTGTTACTACTAATAAAGATGGAGTTGATTTAGAAGATGATTTTTGGTAATTTTTTTTTGTTTATTATTTTTATTATTTTAAATTGATTATTTTATTGTAATTAATTTTCGAATAACATTAAATTATAATTATTTTATATATTTCATTTTAACACTTTTTACTTTTCAAAATATAGTTTTTCTTTTCACTTACCCTTAAAATTTTACTTATTTACAAAAAAATAAATAAAAAAATACATTTTATATTTATTTTTTTCAAGAGGAATATTCTCGAATTTTTTTTAATAAACCGCTTATTATTTTAGAATTAGAAGATATTTTCTCTCTTCTTTTTCCTTCTAATAAACTTTTTTGTTTATTTAAAATATATTGTTTTTCATAAATAGATTTTTCTTTGAATTTCAATAAATCAGAATAATCTTTGTATATAAAATCAATATAATCTAATGCTTGTTTATTATTCCATTTATTAATTTTTTTAGAAAAAGTATTTATGCAATTTTTAAATTTTTCATTTCTTTTTTCATATTCTTGTGTCATAATTTTTTCAAGTTTTTCTTGAGTAATTTTTTTTTCTTTACCTTTTTTTATTTTTATATCTAAAGCTTTCATATCTTTTGACATATTATATTTAAATTTAATTTTCTCAATTTTTGGATGATAAAGTCTTTCAGACATTAAATCAATAAAAAGATTATTTTTTTTCTTAATTCCTTTTTCATATTCATTAATTTTCAATTGTAATTTATTTCTTAACATATTAATTGAACTTGATGATCTTTTCATTAATAAAGTATTATTTACATAAGTATTAGAATTTATAAAAGAAGAATTTTTATTTGATGAAATCATATTTGAATTATTTGTTGAAGATTCATTTTTAAATTTAAAATCTAAAGTAGGAACAATTATCTTATTATTATTTGAAGAACTTAAATTTTTTGTTGATGATTTATCAACTAGAAATAATGTATTATTATATATATTTTCATTATAAGTAATTGTTGCTCTTTTTTTTAATTTATTTACTTTTTTTTGAAAAACATTTTCTAAATTAATGTTATTAAAATTACTAAATGATTTATATTTTTTTAATTCTTTTATTTTTTCAAATGATTGTGATTTTCTTGAAATTAAATTCTTGTTTCTTTTAATATTAGCATTTATTACACTGAATCTTTTTGATTTGAATAATTCATTTCCATTAAATTTTTTAAATAATTTTACATCATCTGTTTCAAGGTCACTTTTCAATATTAATTTTTTAATATATTTTTTCTTTTGAATTATACTTTGAGAAATATTCATATTTTGTTTAAATTCTTTATCTTCAAAGAATTTCGAAAAAGGATAATAATAAATTTTCTTTAATTTAGCTTTCATTAGATTAATATATAATTTAAAAAAAAATAAAAAAAACTCTATCCTCCATAATTAAATTTTAAATAATAATATTATTCTTCAAAAGCATTATATATAATTTCTTCATGATAAATAGGATCGGGATTAAAATATTGCATAATTAATTTTTTAACATTTTCATAATGTTCACTTTTTTCTAAACTTTCATAAAATTTTTTATTTTTATTTTCAGTTTCTTGATTATAACCTTCAGAACTTGTAGTTTTAACAACATTTTCATCAAGCATAACAATAGAACTATCAATTAATTTTTTATCATCACAAATGTGTTTTTGTCTATAACATAAAAAACTTTTTTCACCATAATCATTTTTTTCAAAAATATCATCAACTGAATTATGTCTTTCCTTAGGATAATTAAATATTTTTTCATAATAATAATTATCTATTACATAAGGTCCTTTTTGTTCTTTTAAACATAAAACTTCAATAACTTCTCTTATTGAATTATCATATATACAACAAGGCCATTTTGGATCACATTGATTTGCTTTTATATATAAACTTTTTTTTTTAATTTTAAATTTATTATTTTTTATCTTTTCTGGTGAAGGTAAAATTCCTTCTTTAAATAAATTTTCTAAAACTGAATGTTTTAATAAAGTTCTAAAAGCAGTTAAATTATTTTGTTTAAATTCAAATTTTCTATATGTTAGAAATCTAATTAATAAATTAGGATTTTTAATTTCTAATAATTTTTCATTCATAACAGAATAAATATCTTCAAAATCATTTAATTTCATTAATATATTTCTTAAAATAGCAAAGAAAGTTAAACAAGATTTAATTAAAACAATATTACCTTCCATAAAAAAATAATCGAAAAAAATATAAGCAATATTTTCACTTAAAGCAGAAGTAAATAAACAAACTAACCATTTATGAATAAAATTATTAACAGTTAAACCAAAATTATTTTTAATTAAAAAAGCATATAAATCAGGTAAATATTTTCTAATTAATATATTTAACATTGCTGTATCAGTCATAACTCCTAATAATTCAGAATAATAATCTAAAGGAAGTAAAAATTCCATTATTTGAACAAATAACCAAAAAACTTTTTCTTCATCTTCCATTAATATTAATAATCTACCAACTATAAAATTCATTCCTTGACAATATCCAACTGAAGAATTTCTAATAGAATAACATAATAATATATTTTTTAATTTAATTAAAAAATCTTGAGTATTACATATTTCTTCATTTGGAAAAGTTCTTCTTAAATCTAATTCTATTTGATTTTCTGAAGGATTTGGTATTATTTTGGAATTTTCTAATAAAGTTTGATAATAATTTGGATTATTGTCCATTTCTCTTAATGCACCTGATCCTATCATCCATAACTATAATATTAAACTTAATATATATATTGTTTTTAAATTTTTTATTTTACTTTTCTTCTTATTTCTTTTGTTGGAGGATTTCTTGATATTAATATTTTTATAAATTGCATTTCTTTAAAAGATAATGAATATTTATTTGGAGTATTTAATACTACTTCACCATAGTTTTCCCATGTTATTTTTGCTATTTCCTCTTTTAATTTTTCTTCTTCTTCTTTAGACATATATATTTTTTAGAATATATATTATTTTTTGAAAACTTAATATTTAAATTATATTATTTTAAATATATTTTAATTTTTCTTTTTGTTGTTTTTTTATATTTTCATTTTTCTTGAACTTTTTTCTAATACTTGTTTTATCTATTTAAAATCAAAAAAAATTTCAAAAAAAAGTTTATCAATTTTAAGACAAATATTTTTAAATTGAAAGATTAAAAAATAATAAAAAACAATTTGTTAGAGTTTTATTTATATATTATTAAATTAATAAATTAAATTGTATTTTTAATTGAAACGATAAAATTATTTTTATTTTTATATTTTGCTTGTAAATAATATAATATAAAATCAATAAATTATATTAGATTAAAATTAAAATATAAACAATGTGAAGAAAAAATAATCATATAATACTAAATTAACATAAAATATATTCAAAAAATGATTGAATTGCATAAATAATTTTAAAATTGAATTTTGAAAAAAATAATAATTTTTCAACATGAAAAGATATATGATAATTTTGATAATAAAGATTAAAAAGATAATTATGAACAAGATAATAAAATAATCATAATAATGAAAAAAATAATTATATAACAAAAAAAATAATTCAATTAAATATTTAATATTAATTCAAACAATTAAAAACCATTTATAAATAATTTTCATTTATAAAATATTAATTGAACCACTTGATTGCGAATATTTTTTTTTCTGTGAACTTTTTATAAATTCATCAATTTCTTTTTTCATTCTCATTTTATTATCCAATCTAATTTTGTCTAATAATTCTATTTTTTTTGAAACAAAATTAAATTTATTTTTATTAATATAAATATTATTTAAAGAGTTTTTTTTTATTTTAATAGGAGGAAGATAATTTTTTTGATTGATAAAAATATTATTTTGTGAAAGGCTACTAACAAAATTTTCATGTTTACTAGTATTATTATTTTTACTTTCATTATTATTATTATTTTTATCTAAATCAAAATTATCTTCAATTCTATTTCTTTGACTATTTACATTAATTAATTTATATTTATTTAACTCTTTTTTTAAAAAAGAATTTTCTTTCCTTAAATCAATTAATTCATTTCTTAATTGAATTTCAGAAGGAAAATTTCTTTTTCTTAATTTTAAAACAGCTCTTAACTCAGAAATTTCTTTTTGTAATTTATTAATTAATTGAGATTCATTTATATTATTATTATTATTTTTAACTTCAATAATATTAGGTTCAATTCTATTTAAAATAGAATGAGCTCTATCAGCAAATTTTAAAGTACTTAGAGTTTCTTCATAACAATCAATAGAAGGAGAAATAGTAGCAAATAAAAAAGTTTTTGAATTTCCATTTAATGAATTTTGTAATATTTGAGTTAATTTTGAATTTCTATAAGGAATATATGATTTTTTATTTGCTAAAGCATTTATTACAATTCCAAGATTTGATAAAGATTTATTTATACTTACTAATTCTTTAAAATATACTTTATTATAATTATAATTTGGATCATATTTATCTGAACCTGCTAAATCACAAAAAGTTAAATGTGAACTCTAAAATTAATTAAATATATAATATTAATAATAATTTTTACTTTTATATATCCATTTTTATCAGGATTTATTCCTTGTAAATTTACTATAAAAATTATATGAGATCTTGAACTTAATTCATTTTTATTTGTTTGTCTTTTTTTTCTATTTTCTTCTCCTTGTATTAATATATCAATACATTCTTCAAAAGAATTTACTAAAATTTGAGATAAACCTTCTATAAAAATTCCTAAATGTTTATCTTCTAAAATTTGTAAAGGTTGTTGATTAATAGGATTAATTATACTAACATCTTTTCCAAAAGGAATTTTAAAATGACCATTTTTATAATTATTTATTTCTTCATTTAATAAATCATAAACTTTTTCATTATATATTTGCATAAAAGAACAAGTAATTTCAAATTCATTATTTATATTAATATTATTATTATTAAATAAATTATATAATATTCTAGGAACAATACCATGACCTTCATCATCACTAAATATATTAATATCATTTTTAACAAAATCATATTTTGTAAATCTAAAATTTTCTGAAAAATTAGCATTATTTGTCCATTCTTTTCCAAAAATTGTATAAGTTTTTCCAGTTCCAGTTTGACCATAACTTAATATTGTTATATTTATTCCTTTTAAATAATCATTTGAAAATAAATCTATATAATCATATATATCTTTTTGTGTTGATGTTGAAAAAAATACTTTATCATATATTCCTTGATAATATTGACCATTTTTTCCTATTTTTATTGATTGATCATCTTTTTCATCTATTATTAATGGTGATGATAATATATTTTCATCTGAGAAAAATGGTCTTATTCTTATTAATGTTCGTATTGGCTCTTTAAAATTTAAATTTGAATCGTTTGACATTCAATAATAATTTATTTAATATTTATAATTATTTTATAAATTGAATAGATAAATTCAAAAAATTTATATATAGAAACTTAAGTTATATACTAGAAATTCTTGAAAAATAAAAATTTTAAATCTTTTAATTTTTAAAACAAATATTAATTAATTAATTAATTTTATTATTAAATCTTAAATAAATATAACAAATTTCCTTTATTGAACTAAATAAAAAACAATTTGAAAAAATATCTTAGATTAACTAGGGGAAAGTTAATATAACTTTATTTTTGCTAAAAATAAAAAAACACAAATACCCAAATCATTTAAAAAATATAAAAAAAAATTTAAAAATAACCAAACAAAACAAAAGAAAAACTAAACCCTGTAAAAAAACTAAAAAAGTAACAAAAAAGAATAAATATAAACGATTAAAATCTAATAATATAATTTATTATTTTAAAAAATGAATCATTTTTAAAAATATGTTAATAAGTCCAAAAATTGACTGTCCTCATATAAATCAAATAAATTTATATCCAATAGAACAATTTAGATATCTTCCCTTTCAAGAATATAAATGTGAATATTGTAATGAAAAAAAAGAACTTTGGATATGTTTATCTTGTGCAAAATCATTTTGTTCAAGATATATAAATAAGCATTTCTTAAATCATATAATTGAAAATAATAATCATATAATATGTTTAAGTATGCTTGATTTAAGTGTTTGGTGTTATAAATGTGAAACAAAAGGTTTTTTAGATTTAGGTTCATATATAAATTCCCCAATATCAAATAAATATGTTTTAGCATATTCTGATTTTAAATTTGGTAAAAATTTTATGCCTCCTCTTGATAAAATTACAAAATATATTAAAATTAATGATAATCAATGTCAAAGTTTTAAATATTATAATTTTATTGAATTGTTAAAGAATAATAAATTTAAAAATGGTGTTTTAATGGTTGGAGCTGGAATTTCAACTTCTGCTGGAATACCAGATTTTAGATCTGATGATGGTATTTTTAAAGAAATAAAAGAAAGATATAGAGTAAAAAATCCAGAAGAATTTTTTTCTAAGAAAAAATTTATAGAAAAACCTAATTTATTATATGAAATAATTAAAACAATACATTTTAAACAATATTACCCTACAATAACACATTATTTTATGAAATATTTAACTGATAAAGGTTTAATTAATATAGTATTTACTCAAAATATTGATAGTTTAGAATTAAAAGCAGGAATTGATGAAAATAAAATAATATTTGCTCATGGAAATTTAAATAAAGGAGAATGTATAAATTGTCATAAAACAATAAAAATAGAAGAAATAAATGAATTAATGGAAAAAGGAGAAGTTAAATATTGTCCTGATTGTAATTATCCTTGTAAACCAAGTATTGTATTATATGGTGAAGATTTATGTAAAAAATTTTATGAAACTATGGAAAAAATATCTCAATGTGATTTAGGTATTGTTATTGGAACTTCTTTAACTGTTGAACCTTTTAGTAGTTTACCTGAAAAATTAAATGAAAATTGCTGGAGTATTGTTATTAATAATGAAGAAATTGGAGAATTTAATTATTTTGATTTAAATAAAACTAATTTATTTTTACAAGGAAGTTGTGATGAAATTATTAAAAAAATTCTTATTGATTGTAATTGGTGGGAAGATTTTTTTAATAAGTTTTATAAAAATAATTCACCTTATAATAATGATAATTATGAATTTAATGATAATTATAATTACTTTTTTGGGGATTCTTTTTAAAAATCATTTTAATTTAAAAAAATTAAATTTTATAAATTATTAAATTTTTTTTTTATTTGAATATAAATTAATAAAATGAAATCACAAATTTCAAATATAAAAGAATTTATGAAAGATCAAGTGGATGAAATTTTAGAATTAAAAGAAAATATGAAAGAAGAAGAAGAGGTAAATTCTTCTGAGTCATCAGAGGAAAATAAAATTGTAGATGAATATAAAATATTAATTATTTCAATTATTAAAAGATATAATAAAAAAAGGTATAGAGACATTTATACTGATATAGGAAAGAATAAAAATAAATATAAAAAATTAAATTATACTCATGATTTAATATTCACTCATTTCCAATTTAGATGTTTATTAAAAATAATGGAACATAAATTTATAAAATATTCTAAAGATAAAACTATAAAAGGTATTGATAATTGTTTTAATTTATTTGATGATTTATTAAAATCTTTTACAAAAGATATTGATAGATTACCAAAAGAAAAACATAAAGAACAATTTGAATATTTAACTTTTTTTTATTTATATTACTTATATAATTATGCTTTATTAAGAAAACATGAAAATAACATTCCTGAATGTTTATGCTATTTATCTTTAGCAGAAAAAATAATAAAGAAAAATTGTTCAGAAATAACTTATTCTAAAATTTACAGAATAATAGAAAAAATATATCTTTTTATAACTTCATTTTTAATAGAGAAAAAAAATTTCCTTTCAGCAAAAGTATATTTATATCTAATATTAGAATTATGTTATAAAGATTTAGTATTATCATTATATATAAATAAAATACATGAAAAAGAAGATGAAGAAAAAGATATTCAACAAATATTTTTTAATATGTTAATTGCTTTTTATCAATTAGGATGTATATTTGAAAATCAAAATAATTTAGAAAAAGCAGATTCAAGTTATCAACAAGCAAAATGTATTTGTAATTATTTTTTATTACAAAAATATCCTGATATTGGTTTTTTTATAAAAAATGTTTCTGAAAGAATGAGAAGTCATTTTTTTACTTTTAAATTAATTAGTGATATTGATTTAAATTATGAAGATTTTTTATCAAAAAAGAAAAAAATTATTAAAACAATTTCTTTAATAGGTGAAGAAAAGAAAATAAAAAAATGTAAATTAATTGAAAATAATATTGAAAAAATTAAAATAAGTGAAATTGATGATGATCATATAAATTTATTAACTGAACCTGGAAAAAGAGCAAAATCAAATTATGTAGAAACAATGATTAAAAATTTAACTTTATTAAATTATTTAACTAGTGATGATTTTAAACCAACAATAACAAATTTAAAACAAATGAATATAAATAAAATAGATTCTAAATCAAAAAGAATTATTCAAAAAAAAATTATATCAATTAAAAATGAAACTCAACATAATTTAAAAAGTAGAAATCAAAATAGTGTTTTATTTTTAGGAAATACTTCAGATTATTCTAATGGAAAAACAACTAAAAGAAAAAGAAGTGCTTCAAATCGTTCTTTTAGATTTAAAACAATAAATGCAAATTCTATTAGAATTAAAATAAAAAATAATAATTCTACTTTAACTAATATTCTTAAACCAAATCCTTCAAATAAACCTTTAAGAATTGAATATGATAAATTTATTTTTAATAAAAATTATATTAATAAAAGTAAATATTTACAAACACAAATTGATAGAGAATATAAATTTCATAAAGATCTTTTAAATACTAAAAAATATGAATATATTAAAGTTGATTCATTTAATATGGGAAAAGTTCAAAGTGAAGCTGATTTATTTTATAATCTTGAATTAGATAGACATTTAAAAATATTAAAAGATAAAAATAAATCAATTAAAAGTGAAAAAGCTGCAAAAATTCATAATTTATTTATTGAAAAAATGAAATATTATTTAAAAGAAAAAACTTGTAAATCTTTAAATGTTAAAGAACATAGAAAATATAAAGATTTTGTTAAAAAATTTGCTCAAAGAGAATCTCAAATTCAAAAAGAGAAATTATTAAAATTATTAAATTTAGATAAAATAGATAAAAATACTGTTGATAATGATATTATTGATGATTGTAATATATTAAATGAAGATATTATTTCTAAAATTGATAAGGAAATGAATAATATAGAACAAAAACAATTTCTTCTTCAAAAAATAAAATCAAAATTTAAAACTAATAATACTAATTTTCATAGAAACTTATCAAGTTAGGATATAAATATAATATTGTTTTATATAATTATATATTTTGGTATTAATTTTAATTAAATTAAATTTAAATATAAATGTTAAATTAATGAATTTTTTCAATTTTTTAAATATTTTTTTTTAATATGAAAAAAAAAGAATTTTTTATAAAAATAAATGTTAACATATTCAAATGAAAATCTAAAACATCAAAAAAATAAATCACAACCTTTTCAAGGTATGATAAAATATTCTACTTATCTTCAAAATAATAAGTCAAAAAATAAAAATTTGGCATTATTTAAATTAACAAATCAAAATTCTTCTCGTCAATCAAAAACTTTAAGAAGGGGAATGAGTTGTGAATTATATCTAAATAATATAAATAGTAAATTAATAAGTAAAACCAAATTAGATGAAGAGTTTTCTAATCAAAAATCAATGGATAATATATTTTTTAAATTAATTGAAAATAAAATTAATGTATCAAAAGAAAATTTATATATTAAAACATTTTCACCAAAAAATATTAATAAAAAATCACCAATGCCTTTACAAAAAAAAAAAATGTTAGAAACTAGTAATAAAAAAGAAAATAAAATGAATCAAATTATAAATAAAGGAAAATCAACATTAATAAAAGAAACAAATAAAAATAATATAAAAAGAACAAATTCTCATAATATATCATATAATACTAAAATAATAAAAACAGATTGTATTCAAAATTCTAAATCAGGGAAAAATGTTTATAAACAAAAATTAAATAATATAAATCCATTTAAATCAAAACAGTTAAATATTAAAAAACCTGAAAATATAATAGTAAAAGAAAATAAAGCAATTATTAGTTTTTATCCAAAAAAAAATTCAGAAAGAACAAAAAATTTAAAACAAATTAAATTTGAAATTCCTCAATATTTTAGAAATAATGTAAAAACAAAAGAAATAATATTAAAAGCAAAAAATCAAAATCAAAATACTATAAAAACAGAAGAAAATAATAAAGTAGAAAAAATATTTAAAATAAGTGAAACAAAAAAAATGGAAAGTGATTCTGATAGTGAAATTATAGATGATTTAAATAATTCTGAAGATTGTTTAACTAAAGATTTAGATGAAGAAATATCTTTTATTTCTAATAATAAAGGAACTGTTAATGATAGATTTCTTATTAAAAAAAATCCTTTAATTGATAAAGTAATAAATAAAAATGATAATTTAAATAAAAAAGAAAATACTCATACTAAAAATTATTCTTTAAATCTCCCTGTTAAAGTAACTCCTAAATTAAATAATGATTATAATAATTTCAAAAGAATTTCTGATATTATAAAAAATAATTTAAATACAAATAAATTAAATAATAAGAAAGAATATCAAACAGTTGAAAATGTAACAAATAAAAGACAAAATAATCATTTTAATATAGAATCTAAATATACTAAAGAAACAAAAGATGAAGAATCAACTAGTTATATAAATAATATTGATATTTCTAGTGATGATAAAAAAGAAAGTATTGATGAATTTGAAGGAAATGAAAATGAAGGATTGAATTTTCAAAATCAAATTCATCAATTTATTCCTTTTCAAAAAGATAAATTAAATGTTGATGAAAATATCAAAAATAATAAAGATGATAAAAATTGTTGTTTGAAAAATTCAAACAAATTTTTTTATTATATTCCCTTATTTTCAAAATATATTTTTAATTATTGTGATTTAGAAATGATTAATACATTCACATTAACAAATAAGAAATTTCATAATTCATTTATTCCAATGATATATGAAAAAATAAAAAAATTAGTATTAAAAATAAATAAAAGCTCTTCTCAAAAAATAAGAACAAAAATAAAAAAATATGCATTTAAATATTCTTCTTCATATAAAAATATAAATTTTATTCAAAAAATATATTTTGATAATTTATATAAATGTGAAAGTCCTTATGATTTACAAATAAAAAAAGATTTACCAAGAACTTTTCCAAATAATAATTTATTTAAAGAAGGTTCAGATTTATATAATAAATTATATAGATTATTAACTGCATATTCAAATTATAATAATAAAATAGGATATGCTCAAGGTTTAAATTTATTAACTGCTCATTTAATGTTTATTTTTGAAAAAGAAGAAGAAATATTTATATTTTTAGATGGAATGATTAATAGATTTAATTTAGAAGATTTAATTGGAGTAAATAATAAATTAACTATTAAATTTAAAAAAATTGGAAATTTAATTAAAAAATATAATAAGAAAGTTTATAATTATTTAGAAAAAAATTCTTTATCTCATGAATTTTTTACTGCAAATTGGATTCTGACTTTATTTTCAAATTCTATTTTAAAAACTTACAATTTATCAATTATTTGGGATTATATGATAATATTTGGTTGGAATTTTTTTTATTTTTTTATTATTGTTATTATTAATTTTTATGAGAATGATATTATTTCTTTTAATCCTGACCAAGTATCTGAATTTATGAAAAATTTATTATTTTCTGAAAAATTTAATATAAATTTTGAAAAAATTATCGATGAAACTTTTAAATTAATGGAAAAAAATAATAATGATGTATAAAAAAGTTAATTTATCAAATTGTTTTTGTATAAATATTTTTTTTTCCTTAAAATTAAGAATTATATTTTAAATATTAATTGTTAAAACTTAAAATTTATTCTTACTCTTTTTCTATAAAAGAGAAAATTTTTACTTAAATTACTCTTTATTTTTATAATTTATAGATTATAATTGTTTTTTTTCCGCTAATATTTCTGAACGAAAATCCTCAATTTTTTTTAAACTTTCAGGAGAATAATTTAAATATTCTTGTAAAGTTTTAAATTCATTAACTTTCGTTTTAATTTTATTTAAAAATTCTTTATCTATTAGTTCAAAATTATTCATGAACTCAGTTCATTCATCTTCAATATCTTTTTTTTTCTTAAGATATTCTCTTTTTTTTTATTTCTATCTCTTTTTCTGTTTTTTGAATTAAATCTTTTACTTTTTTCTCTATAACTAAAATATCTTCCTCACTTTTAGAGTTTCTTAAAGATCTTTCAATGCCTATTATTTTTTTTTTATATTTATCATTATTTAAACTATTTATATCAGGTTTATATTAATATAATTTTATTGAAACTTTATTCTTTTTAGTCATAAAAGAAATATAATCTTTATCTTTGTTCTGATGCTCTTTTAATTTATTTCTTAAATCATTTATAGAATTTTTTTCTTTTTCCTTAACAAATGACACTTTTATTATACTTTATAATTTCATTCATAAATAATTTATGATATCCCATATAACCCTATAGATTTAAATTATTTTTTTTAATTTTTCCTCACTTAAATTCTTATTTTATAATGAAGAATTTATTGATTATCTTTTATTTTATTTTTTCCAATCATGTAATAATTTTACAAGATTTAAATAATTTTTACTTTATGTTTTCTTAAATGAAATAATGTGAATATTTATTATAAATATATCTTGAAAAAGTTACCTTGTATTTTCAAAAAATCAAAAAAAAAATTATTTTTAAATTGTTTTTATTAGATTAATTATTTATTTAAATTAATTCATTTGTTCATAATATATTCTACATTCATCTTTTTCTCTTTCAATTATTGATTCTCTTACATTATAATTCAAATTACAAAAATTTAATTCTATAATTTCTAAATAAATCAAGCATAATATAATTGAAATAATAAATAAACTTAATCTTAATATATCTTTCAACACATTAACTTTAACAAATAAATATAAAAATACTCAAGAAATCAATAAATTAATAATTGAGTCGACTACACTTGATTTATCAATAATATAATAAAATAAAAAATTATTGCATATCATTTCACATAAAAGAATCACATGAAAAATATTAAAATTAAATTTAAAAGAGAAATCTTTAAAAATTATAAAAAAAATAATTTCAATTAATCCAAAAACCCCTCCAAATAAATAAACACTAATAAAATAATTAGTATTAAGATATTTGATAATTAAAAGTGAAAAACCATATGAATAACTACTTAATATAAGATATATTAAAAAAATAAATTTTTTAAATTGAATGGTAAATAAAATAATTGTGCATGTTGAAATAAGAATCATTGGGATTATTTGATGTAAATATTTTTTATTTTTAAAAAACATAATATCAATAAATACTATAAAACACATTTGAAAATATTTTTTTAATCCCCATTTATATTTTTTATCAATAGAAATATATATATTTATAAAATAAAAAATACTATAAAAAATAAATGAAGATAAAATAATTATAATCTTTCTTACTTTTTTTTTCCATTTTATTATTTCAATTAATTCTTTCTGTTGCATAAAAAATTTTTTTTTTGATTCATCATTTTTTGAAAAATTATTTTCAAAAAAAAAAAATATTATTAAACTTGTTTGAGAAATTGAAGCATATAATATTTTTAAGTCGTCATCAATAATTAATTTATTTTTATTTAAAACTTGAGTAATTAAATAAACAATTAAATATCCTGCCATAAAAAAGAAAATAAAAAAAATTTTTTTATCAACATGAATTAATATGAACATTTTTAATTAAAATAAATCTTTATTATATTTAAATTAAAATAATTAATAATCATAAATTATATTCTTTTGATTTGAAAATAGATAAAATCATTTTCATTTAAAGAGCCATATCTTTATTTTTAATTCCAATTTTTATGAATAACTAAAATTATTCATCAAATAATTAAATTATTTTTTTTGTAAATAAAAAAAATTTAAAAATTTATTCAATATTATTAAAAAAAAAGATTTTTAAATTATTCTAATTCCCTTTTATGTCTTAAAGGAGAAGATATTTTATTTAAATTTTTATCAAAAAAACCACCATAATTTGAAGTAAATCTAAAAAAAGGTTTTTTATAAATTAAATCTAAATCATCAAATTGATCAGGATAATTTCTTAAAGATTTACTAAAATCATAAGAAGATTCTTCTTTAACAAATTTTTTAGATGAATTTATTTTCGGAGTATATCTTGAAACTCTTTCAATATCATTTTTAATATCATTTAATGTTTTTAATGAATATCTATAATTTAATAAATTATCAATAAATGTTTTATAATTATTATCTTCAGTATAATTTAAAGAAAATAATTTTGGATTATTTAAAGTTGTTTTTATTGTTTTTAATATTTCATTTGTTACTTTTACTATTAATATTTCAGGAGTTGTATCATAATTATCTTTATTAAATGATTCATTTCTTTTTAAAGTTTTAAAAATTGATTTTTCATTAAAAGTTGGATCATCATAATAAATTGGAGTATAATTATTATTATAATTAGAGTTATTATTACCATAATTATGATTTAAGTTGAGATTTAAATTTGAGTAATTATTACTTGGATTTGTATTTGAAAAATTATTATTATTAATATTTTGAGTATTATTTCTTGATGAATTATTATTATATGTAGTTAAATTAACTTGAGGTGAAGGAAAATATGATTTTTTTCCATTTTGCAAGTAATTTAAATATGATTTTATTATATTATTATAATCATTTATTACATATTTTATATTATTTTTAAGTTGATTATTTATTTGTAAATTATCTAAAACCTGATTAAACAAATTAATTTGTTCCTGTGGTAAAATCTTTTTTTCCAAATCTTGAAGACTAAACCTTCCATAACTCATAATATAAAAAATATAATAAAAATAAATATAAAATAAATTTAAAAAAAAAAATAACCCAAAAAAGAAAAAATCAAATCAAATAAAATAAAAAATAAAAAGCCTAAAAAAAAATAAAAAAAATGTATGAAAGTTCAATAAGAACCCCACCTCAAAAATATAAAATAACCCAAATAGAAACCTCAGGAAAAATACCATCACCTCGTTTTGGTCATTCATTTACAATATTAAATTCTCAAACAGCAATTTTATTTGGAGGAGCAAAAGGAAATTTAAAAAGTTATCATTTTTCAAATGAAACATTTATATATAATTTCCAGTCAAAAATATGGTCAAATATAGAATATTCTAATTTTAATTTATCTAAAGAAGAAATTCCTTCTCCAAGAGCAGCTCATGCTTCTTGTAAAAATGATAATTTACAAATATTAATAAATTCTGGAAGTACTGATTCTAATTCAAAAGGAGATGATTTATGGTTATTTGATTATAATATATATTTAAAAAGTATTAATAATTCTTGTGGTTATAATCCTACTTTTGGAAAATTATGGCAAAAAATTCCTATTATTGGTATTACTCCTGGAAAAAGATATGGTCATAGTTTAGTTTATATTAATCCTTGTATTTATTTATTTGGAGGGAATTTATCTTCTAATTTATTGTCTAATGATGTTTATTATATTAATTTAAATAAAATTCCTTATTCTTGGATTAAAATTAATATTAGTAATGATTGTAAAATTCCTTGTCAAAGAATGTATCATTCTGTCTGTGTTTATGATAATAAAATGATTATTGTTGGAGGAAGAAGTGAAAAAGATAATGCTTTAAATGATATTTGGATGTTATATAAAGGAAATAATAAAAGATTTTATTGGAAGTTATGTAATGAAAATAAAAATAATAATAATAATGATAATAATAATAATAATAATAATGATAATAATAATAATAATAATAATCATCATAATCATAATCATAATACTCTTATTGGGAGATATAATCATAATGTTGTTTTATTTGGTAGTTTATTATTTTTAGTTGGGGGAAGAAATAAATTTTATATTGATCCATTGGCTATTGAAGTTTTTGATTTTGAAAATGAAAATATTGTTAAATTTAAAGGTATTGGATTATATCGTCAAAATACTTTTATTAAAGATAATTCTATTTATATTTATTCTGGATTTAATATTCAAAATAATTCAATTTCCTCTATGAACACTTTTCAAATTATTAAATTAGATAATTTATTTAAAAATAGTTCTTTGGCTGATAAATACAAAGAAATTTTAAATAATATTAATAATAAAAATTTTCCTTTTGATAGAAGAGTCCAAACTTTAAATAGTTCAAAAAATAATTTTCAAGAAATGCAATTTTCTCAAAGTAACGATAATAATTATTATAAATCAACAGGAAGCAAATTTCATTTATCTCATGAAGTAATAATAGGTAATTCAGATAATTCTTTAACAACAGAAAATATTTCTAATTTTAATACAGAAGAAATAAATTTATCAAAAGCACTTTTTAGAAAATTATCAATAGATAAATTACAAGAAGAAACAAAAAGAATAGGAATAGATAAAGTAAATAATCAATTATTAGATCCAAAACAATATAATAAAAAAGTAATAGATAAAATAATAAATATATTATTAAGGCCATTTGATTGGATAAATATAAAAGATAAATTAAGTGAAATATCAAAAGAAGAAATAATATCATTAATAAATGAAGCACAAAATACACTTGAAAAAGATAAAAGTTTAATTCAAGTAAGATCTCCTTGTAAAATATTTGGAAATTTATTTGGTCAATATTCTGATTTAATGAGATTTTTTTCAAGTTTTGGAAATCCAAGTGAAACAAATCAAATGGGAGATATTTATATAATGAATTATATTTTTTTAGGAAATTGCATTGATTTAGGTTTTGAATCTTTAGAAGTTATTTTTTTATTAATTGCTTTAAAAGTTAAATATCCAAATAATATATATTTAATAAGAGGTAATCATGAAGATATTAATATTAATTCTTTTAATGGTTTAAGTGATGAATGTAAAGAAAAATTAAATGATAATATTAAAAGTCCTGATTCTATTTTTATGAGATTAAATAATTTATTTAATTATTTTCCTTTAGGAATTACTATTGATCAACATATATTATGTGTTCATAGTGGAATTGGAAATAATATTAAATCAATTTCAGAAATAGAAAATATAAGTAGACCTGTAAATATTGATTTAAATAATAAAGAAAATATTGTAAATGAATTATTATATAGTGATTGTAAGGAAAATGACAATCAAGTTAATTATAAATATTATTCTAAAAATCATTTAACAGAATTTATGTCTAATAATAAATTAGAATTAATAATAACAAGTCATAAATTTATAAATGAAGGAATTAAATCTTTTTATAATGATAAATTAATAGTTGTTAATTCTGTCACTGATTTTTTAGATAAATATGAAAATATTGGTGGAATGTTAAATGTTGCTAAAAAAACTGTTAAAAGACCTATTCAAATAATTCCTAAATTAATTAATGTATTTAAGGAAGAAAAAGGTAAAAAATTTCGTAAAATTCAAAATCCATCAGTTGATTTATTGTAAATTTAATTATTGAAAAAAAAGAAATTTTTTTTCAAATTATATAAATAAGAATCCATTATTTTCAAGTATACAAAAACTCTTTTATTTAATTCTATTATAAAAAATAAAAATATTATAAATAAATGGGAAAATATATTAAATTTCATTGATAAAAATGAAAATTTTTTTTTTCTGATTATTGAAAAAAATAATTTAAATAAATAAATATTTCATTCAATATAAAATCCAATTTAAATAAATAAATAATTATTGATTAAATCTTTTTTTATAAAATAAAATATAAGCAGCATTTGTAATTAAATCTTTTTCATCTTTTATTCTTTTAACTCTTGAATCATCAAATTCATACCAATTTCCATTATTTTTACAAAAAGCAGTATAATGACCTCCTGATAAATCTCCATAATGATTTGTAATTGCAAATAAATCATATATTTCTTTTTTATTTGAACCTATAACATAATTTGTTAAATCCATATTTTTAATTGGAAATTTTATTAAAGAATAATTCTTTCCATTACTATCATATATATTAGATAATATTTTTGAATTTTTTATTATATGATTTGATTGCTTAAATCTCTTTAATTGAATTATTAAATATTGAGGAGATTTATAAATTTCTAATTTTTTATATGCTTCTTGATGTTTTTTACATTTATTACAATACCAAGAATTTTCTTTTTCTAATTTTTCTTCTGTTTGAAATAAATTTAAGCAATCAAATAAATTAACTTCTTGATTTTCTTGATTAAATAATTTTATATTTTTTTCATTTTTTCTTTGGGAATAAAGTAAGTTTTCAATATTAAATTCTTCTAATTTTAAATCAATGTTTAATACTAATGGTAAATTATTTAAACATTTTGATTTAATATATTTTATATTTTCATTTTTATTAAATCTTTTTGTAAATCTACATGAATGTTCTTTAATATGAATTAAATTTAAACCACAAAAATTACAAAATTGATTTTCTAAAGAATATTGATTATAAATAAATAATCTAAAATTAAAAGAATTTTCTTTTTCTTCATTTATGTCTGAAATATAATTTAATAAAGATAACTTTTCTTTATCAAAATTACCTATTCTTTTTATAATAAATTTATTAATTAATTCATATAGTGATGAAACATTAAAATTATCTTCATAAGGAAATTTTATTGGAATTGGGAAAGGATACTCAAATAAATATTTTATTTCTTCATAAGCCAAAAAATTAAAATAATAATTAACAGAATATTTAGTTAAATAAACATATATATTTTCATTTTGTTCTTTTTGATAAGCAACTAAAGAATTATTTTCAAAAATATAATCAAATATATATTCATTTTTATTCAAAATTTTAATAATCTTTTTATTCTTATCAAGTAGAATCAAATCAATATCTTTAAAACTTAAATTACTCGTATTTTTATTTTTATTTTTAATTAAATTAACTTCATTTAAAATTTTATCTTTAAATTCATTGCTAGTAGAATTTTCAGTAATAAGCATATTAAAATTTTCAATTTTTAATTCTAAATTTTTTAAAAAATAAAAATATTTAACATTAATATTATATCTCCCAGAAGGAATAGGTAAAGAAATAAACATAAAAGGATCAAAAGAAATAGAAATATTAAAGCATTCAGGACAAGTAATTTTATTTTTAAATTGTCCATGAAAAAAATCAATTATAATACTATCTTCTCTTTTTTTATAACATTTCCAATATCTTAAAGAAGCAATTTCATCAGTTTCAAAATCTTTTTTATTATTCATTTCAATATATGGTTTTTTAGTTATTCTATTTAAATCTTCATGTAATTTATCTAATAAATATGTTAAAAATTCATTTGAATCTTGTTGAGAATAATTTGAAAATTGATGATTATATAATATAAATTTTTCTCTGAAAGTTATTGGTGGAATTGATTTTTTATTTCCTTTCCATAAATCATATAATAATGAATAATATGCATTTGATATTTCTCCTTTACTTCCTAAATTATTTAATTTATTTATTTCTGATTTATATTTATTTGATAAAAAAAATTTAGTTAAATCTTCACAATTACTTAAACATTGAAGTGCACTATTCATATAACAAGTATTTCCTATATTATTTAATCCTGTTAATCCATGAGAATTTTCTTTTGAATTTAATAGTGAATTTAATGTTATTGAACGTAAATCTGATATTGATGTTCTTTTTAAAAAAAATTGCGAGATATTATTATGATAATTTATATGTTCTATATCTTCATTCATACATTTTTCTGAACAATAATGAAATGAACAATTTGATATTTTATCACATTTAAATTCTAAATTTAATGTTTTTCCAAAGCAAAAACAACATATTTCTTTTGATGATTGTTGAATAAAATTTTTTTCTTGTTCTTTTTTATTTATTTCTATTATTAGTAATGAATTATCTTTTATTGAAAAATTTTCTTGATTCATAATGTCACAGTTTATAAAAAATTTTGAATTATTTGAAAAATATGAATATAATAATTCAAAACAAAAAATTTCAGAATTTTCATTTGAAATATATATTTTAATATCTTCTTTTTTAATATTAACATCTGGACATTTTTTTTTAATGCATCTTATAATTTTATCAATGAAATTCTCATAAGTATAAAATTTACTTATTTGTATATATTTTATTATAATATCTTGTATATATTTTTCTTTTAAAGTGTTATTTAATATTACTATTTTAAATTTTCCTAAAAAAGTTTCTAATTCGCCATTTCTTTTATATCTTTTTATTTCTGGAGCGTTTCCAAAATTTTGTGTAATTAAATCCCATTGAATTTTATTTATTTTAATAAATAAATGTGGATTCTTTTTAATAAATATATTTGTATAATCTTCTTCCTCATCTTCCCAAAAATTGACAAATTTTTTAAGAAAAAAATTATTTACTGGACCAATATAACTTATATTACTTCTTTCTTTTCTTAAATTTATAAAATTAGAAAAAATCCCTTTTATATCAAATCCAACTAATAAAAAATTATTATAATCACTTAAACTATCTTTTATTGAAGTTAACATTTTTAAAAAATTTATATATTTTATTGACCAATCAAAAGACAATAAATAATATTCTTCATCATCTTTTAAATCTTCTGATTTAATATCTTGAATTTTATTATTATTTAATTTATCTATTACTTCATAAAGATTATTTTTTAAATTATCATCAAAATTTGATGAATCTTGAGTTACTATTGAATATAAATTTATTTTTATATTATCTAATTTTTCTTTTAATTTATTACATAATTCATTAAACAATATTTTAAATTGTTTATGTATATTATTTTTAAAATCATCTTTATGTTTTCCTAAAATTTCTTTCATAATTTGGTAAAAATATAATTTAATTAACATTGAAGAAATATTATCAGGTTCATTATCTAAAACTTTTATGACATTTTGAAATAAAAAATAATATGAAATTGCATTTTCAACAACTAAATCAAAATCTTGAGTATTATTAAGATAAATTTCAGAGATTTTTATTCCTAATTTTAGAATTAAATTATAATTATTTATTTTAAAAGCATATTCAGAAATATAAGGTGAAGAAGAAATTAAATCTTGAATTGTACAAGAATTATCAAAAATTTGAATTAAATTTAAAAAATATTCTGGAACCCCATTTTTATCTACAAATTCTTTAACTTTTTCTAATAATTTTTCATAATTAATTTTTTCAGACATTTAGTTTAATTTTAAATAAAAAAAAATATGAATATTTAAAAAATTAATTCTGGATTTTGAGGATTAACTAATCTAACTAATTCATTAAAATTTAAATCACCTTTTGATTTAGTAATTAATTTAATATAATTCATTAAAAAATCTATTTCATCATTAATTAAAGTAACACCATTTTCTATTAAAAAATGTTTAATATCAGTTCTATTAATTAAATTTTCATATTTATTTTTTAATAATTCCCAACATTCATAAATAGAAAAACCTTGATAATTATTTATTTTTACTTTAATATTATATATTTCTTCTTCTGAATCAATTAAAGTTTTAATTATATCAAAAATAATTTGATTTGATTCTTCAGAAAATTTAATAAAATTTGGATCAGGTTTATGATTAATAATCATTCTTGCAAATTCTATTTTTTTAGGTAAAATCATTTCACAAAATTCTTGGTAATTTAATTTATCATCTTTATCTTTATCATATCTTAAAAATAATAATTTAATATTTTTTAAATTTGATTCATAATTAAAATAATTTTTTAACATAGTATAAATATCAAAAACTGAAATTGCATCTTCATTTGAATAATCAAATAAAGAAAATATATCTGATAAATTTATTTCTGTGTTACTACACATTAAATATTTTTTTCTTTCATTATTATTTTCAGTATCTATTATAGTTTTAAATAAATCTAAAAGTAAATTTTTTTTTTCTAAATTTAATTTTTCAATAGGAGGAAATTTTATTCTAAATAATTGTTTCTGAGGTAAATTAACTATATTATTATTTTGAAGACTTAAATTAACAGAAGTATTAAGAAAATTTTGTTTTAAATGATTAGATAAATCAAAACTATTATTAATATTACCATTTGAATTTGTATCAAAATCTTCAAGAGAATAATTAAAATATAAATGACCTTCTGGAATTGGAAATTCTTTCATTGTTTGTGCTTTTGAAACTTGTTTATTATATTCTTGAATAGGAGTTTTATTTCTTTTATTTATATTTGAATTAATATCTTTTATATCTTCATTATTTAATGTATCATTATATGAATTTATTATATTATTAAATATATTAAATATATTTGAATATTCTTCATAATTTAATTGAAAATCTGAGTCTTTATCAAATCTAAATATAAAATTTGATATATCTTCATTAAATACTTTTATATTATCATTATCTATAATTTCTTCGTCTTCATTTAATTTCGTTATAAAATTTTTTATCATATTTTCATTTATTGCTTTTTCATTTTTATCACAAGTAATTAAAATAAATGATTCATATATTGTAAAACCTTTACTATTTTGAATGTCTAAAATTATATTTTTTAAATTTGAAATCATATTGATTTCTTCAAGTAATATATGTGAAAATTTTTGTAAAATTTCTTCATTAATTTCTGTATTTTTTAAATTACAAATTTTTTGAATATCCACATCAATAAATTTTGGTGTTAAAAAAGTAAAAAATTCTTTGTTACTTAAAACCATATCATTATCTTTATCAAACATTATAATTATTGCTTTAATTTCATTTATTTTATCTTGTAATGTGGGGAAAAGTTTTATAATATCATTTGGACTTATATAATTTTTTTTTGATAAATTTTCATCAAAATATTCAAATAAAATTTGAGGAGAAATTAATGATATTAAATTTAATCTAAGTTGAGTTAATTGTCTCTCTGAATTTATTTGTTCCATGAAAAAATTCCTCAATTTATCTTCCCATTCATAGTACATTTTTTATGAAAATCAAATTAATTATTTAATTTTTTATTTATTTTTTAAAATAATTTTAGTAAAATTATTTTATATTCTTTTATTACCTTTCAATTTTTTAATAGAATGATATAGCAATTAATATAATAACTTCCTTTTAATTGACTTATAAAACAATTGTCTTTAAAAACACTTTTTTTGCTCAGTTTCTTCTATTTCTATATTAATTATTGATGAATTATTTTTGTCTATATAAAAAAGAATATAAAATTAGGAAGTTCCAATAAATAAATTTACCTTCCATTTTAGTTAAAGAAGTTTTATATAGTTTTTCTATAATTTGATTATTATTTTGAATTATAAATATTTATTTTGTAAATCATTTATTGAAACAATATGAATAATACCTAATTTCCTCTTATGAAATTTGGAAATAATTTTTTAAAAACAACGATATTACATTTAGAAAATATAGATTTTTACTTTTTTCATTCAAAAGTTGAATTATTATTATTTTTTTTAATAAGATTTTTTCATAAAGAAAAAAAATATTTTCATTCATAAAAACTTAAAAAGTAAATTTTTCTTGAATTTCTTAAGTGAAAATTATATTTTTTTATAATTTTTAATTTTATTTTTATTTAAACATTTTATAAAATAAACAACGGAAACATTTCGAGAATGAAACAAATATAAAAAATGTAATATAAATCAAAATTATTTATAAGATTGGAAAAACAGTTATAATTTTTTAATTTTCAATATATAAATGATATTTATTACTATATATATGAAAACTTTTTTTTTGATTCGAAATTATTCATAAAATATTTTATTTTTTAATTTTTATTATTTTATTATTAATCAATTTTAAGGTTATTTTATTTGATAAATGGAAATATATTTAGAAAAAAGATATAAAAATACATTTTTTATTATATATTATAAGTTTTAATAGTTTTTTTGAAAGAGTAATAATATAAAAAATACAATTTTAAGTTTATTTTATTAATTAATGGAGTCAGATTCAAAAGTAGATATAATATATCAATATTGTGAAGACAAAAAAATAGATCCAACAAAATATATAATTCCAAATGTTATTTGTAAATCTCCCATTCATATAAAAAATTTATTAGAAGATGATGGAGTTGATATTGAAAATATAATTAAATATGAAATGTTTAATGAAAATAATGAACCTTTAAATAATAATAATTTTGAAACAATCACAAAAAAAATAAATATTATTATATATATATGCGAAATTGATCATTCAACCCCTCAAACAGAACCAATTTTAGATAAAATAAGTGAATTTGATAAGAGATTAAATATTATTGAATCTCAAATAAAAAATAATAATTTAGATTTTTGTTCTTCTGAATTATCATCTTCTATAAATAATAATATTAATTCATCTCCAATTATAGAAAATCAAGTTTCAAATGAAGAAAATGAGAGAATTGATTTATCATATATTTATTCTAATCCATTAATTAAAGGAAATGATTCAAATGAACAATATAAATTAAAAGATAATAATTATTTTAATGATATAAATAATATATATAATATTTTTAAATCTAGTGAAAGACAGTATAATATTGAATTCAATCCAATTGTTGATGAAGATGATTTTAAAAATTATTTAAAAAAAGCACCAAGAATTTTACATATTTGTTGTAATATTTATCGGGAAAAAAACAATGAAAATAAAAAATATTTTTTTTGTTTGGAAAATAAGGGAAAAACTAAATTAATTTCTTTAGAAGATATAAAAATTTCAATTCAAAAAGAAAGCAAAACAAAATTTATTCAATGTGTAATTTTAAGTACATCAAATATAAATATTGTAAATTATTTTCATGAAGCAGGAATAGAAAATGTTATTGGAATTTTAAATGAAAATTTATATCTTTATCCAAATTATAAAAATGAAAGTTTTACTAAATTTTTTTATCAATTATTAATTAAAGGGGAAAATTTATATGATGCATTTAGAAAAACAAAAAATAAATTTTCAGATATTGATTGTATATTGAATGGTAATAATAATTTTACTTTTTTCCAAAAAGAATTAATTAAAAAAGGTAATGTTAAAATAAATGATAACTGTATTTTAAATTGTAAAATATATATGGATCATAATATAAGATTAATAGGAAGAAATAGTCAATTATTTGAAACTGTATCATATTTTACTAATTTAGATGGAGAGAAAATTATTTTAGTTTATGGACATGAAGGAATTGGAAAAGAATTTTTTATTAAAAAAGTTGGAACTTATTTATTTGAAAGAAAATATTTTTCTGATATTCAATTCATTGAATTTAATTGTTTAAGTCAAGATATTTTTTTTTCTCAAATTCCTTCTGAGAATAATAATAAAAATCAAAAAATTTTATTATTAATTAAATTTGATTTTGAATTCAATTCCATAAGTTCTTTAGAACTTTTAAATAATATTTTGGATAAGTTAAAACAAAAAAATAGTAATTATTCTTTTTTGTTTTGTATTACAATTGTAAAAAAAAGTGATATAAAAAGTTATTTATCTAATTTTATTCAAAAAAAAATTTATTTAAATAATTTAAAAAAAAGTGACAGAGAAGATTTATTTAAAATGCTAAATTATTTTTATTGTGAAGAAAAATTAAGTAATAAAAATAAAGAAATAATCATAGAAAAAGGTTATCCAAATATAATATATTTAAGAGTTTGTTATTTTCATATTTTTCAAGATAAAAAAATTAAAGATAATAATTTAAATGATATAACAAATGATTTTTTGATTAAAAAAATTATCTTAAAAAACAAAGATTTAAACAATAGATTTTTTTCTTTTTTTACAATTGCATATAAAGGAATCTCAAATGAAGAAATTAAAATAATTTTTCCTTTTGGAAACGAGAGAAAAATCTTAGAAGAACAATTTACTTTAATAATAAATAAAAATTTTAATCATATTTTAGATAACTTTATATATAAATTAGATAATTCTTTTATAAAAGATATATATCCAAATTTAAATAAAGAAACATTTAATAGTTGTTTAAAAGATATTTTAAGATTATATGCAGGAATTTTAAGAAATATTACAATGAGTTCTGATATAAATTTTGATATTAGCGATGAATTTAATGCTGGAATAAATAAAGGATTTTGGTTAACTTTTAATGATAATATTTTTCAGAATTTTTATTATAATGATTTTGGAAACAAACACTTTAAATATATGTCATATTATGAACACAATATTAAAAATATATTAACAAACTATAAAGAACATTTAAAAAGAATATTATGTAATGAAAATGATATTTTATTAAATGGAAATGTTTCAATGATATATGATTATCCAATTATTATAGAATATTTTGAACAAATTTCAATTTGTCTTCCAACTTTAATGTATAAATTAGAAAGAAAAAAATGTAATGATATTATAGATTTATTTTGTGAAACTTTGAATTATTGTAATTTAGATTTAGCAAAAATTAGACTATTAATTTTTCAATGTTCAATTTTGAAGGAAGTAAAATATTTTGATGAAATTTCAAAATTTTTTACACCAAATACTGAAAACGCTGAATTCGAATTAGCTCTTTTAAAATTAGATGAACATTTTAAAGGTGAAAAAAATATTCTTTTTTGTCCAATTTATCAAAGGGCTTTAGATTATTTTACTAAAACTAATAATTATTTTAATTTATCAAAGTTAGAATATTTTATGGGAAAATATTACCAAGAAAAAGATGAATGTATATCTTATTATAATAAAGGACTTGATAATGCAAAAAAATGTGAAAATTCTTATATGGAAGTAAAAATATATATTTATCAAACAAAGTATTATTTATCAAAAAAACAATTTGATTTAGCTCAAAATTGTTTAAATTCTGCTGAAACTATATCTAAAGAAAAGAATTTTAAATATATAATTCAGGAAATAAATAAATTAAGTTTAAATATCTCAAATGAATTTTTGAAAATAAAAACTAAAAAAAATGTATTAACTTTTATAGAAGCAAATCAATTTTTTGATCCAAATAAAAATCCAATATGTTCATTAAATAATGGTGCTTTTAATTTAAAACAAAAAATTTTATCTAAATTACCTCAAAATTTTCATATTAGATTTGAAATGTTTAATAAAAATACAAATTTAGAAGAAATCTTTATGTCTTCTAGAATAATTTATATTGGAAGCGATTATTATGATAATCAAGGTAATTTATATTATGAAGGTGAAGAAGGAGAAAGTATTTTATTTCCTTTTGAGGATTTTTTGAAAAGGATAAATTTAATTAATAATAAAGATAATATTGTTTTAATTATTTTAGGCTTTTTAAATAGTGAAAAATTAGGAAATGAATTAAGAAAACAAGGTTATTCAAATGTTATATCATTACCTTACATTGAATTTATAAATAATTTATTTAAAAGCAATCCAACTTATATAATTCAATTTCGAGAATTCTTATATGAATTTGTTGAAAATTTATTAACTTTTTCTATATCAAAAAATTTATATGAAGCTTTTATTTATTCTTATTGTCTTTTTAGTAAAAATTTATCTAAAACAATTATTCAAAGTGTTAATAAAGATTTAAAAAATATAGAATTAATTTTATTAAAACCAAAAGATTGTTCTTATGTTTATCTTTATGATATTGATGATGATAATTTTTATGTTAATGGTAATAATATACAAAATGAATTTGAAAATGATTTTAAAATAATTCAAAAAAAAATGAATGAAATAAATATTCCTAGTGAAATTTCTTTTGATAAACAATTCCCTTATCAAATAGAAATGTTTGGAAGAAAAAATGATTTATATTCATTAATTCATAAAATTGAAAAATTAAATTATATATTTTTATATGGAAAAAGTAAATCAGGTAAAACTATGATAGGAATTGAAATTTGTAAATATTTTTCAATGAGAAAAAAATTTGATGGTATTTATTATTATAATTTTAATCAATATGAATGGAAAGGAAAAATCTTTGATAAATATAACAATAATAATGATAAAACGTATTTAATTGTTTGTGATAATATAAGTGAAAAATTTCAAAAAAAATTTTCAAAAAAATATTATAAGAAATTATGCAAGAATATTCATTTTTTATTTATTACTAATAAAAAATGTGACTGTAAAAACCTTATTCAATTAAGTTCGACTTTTTATAATGATTATGAAACTAAACAATTTTATATTTATTTATATAATCGTTTTAATAATTATAATGTAAATTTAGATAATTTTGTACTAAAAACAAAAGAAAAAGAAATTTGGAATATAATGAGTAATTTTAATAAATCTCTATAAAATACTTATAAAATAACCAAAAAATTCATTTCCGAAAAATATATGTAATCTTTTTTTAATATAAAGATAGTATATATTATATAAATAATCATATATTATTTTATAAATTATAAAAATATTAATTTAAATTTATTTTATAAAATACAAAAAATGGACATTAAAAGTTCTGTTATTCCAAGAAGAGATGACTCAAATGATATCAATGCCCAAATTAAATCTAGAGATGAAATTAAAAATTTAAATAATCAAATATCACATTTACAGTTTATAATAGGGAAATATAATAAAATTTTAGGAGAATATCAAAAAAAATATGGAAATGAAATATATTTAGAAATTGAAAAAGCATTGAATGATAAAAATAGTCCTGAAGCAATTTTATTAAATAATGAATCTGAATCTTTAAAAAAATATTTATTAGAAAATGTTAAACTTTTTACTGAATATGAAAAAATAATTACAGATTTAAAGAATCAATTAGAATTTTTAAATAAAGAAATTTCAAGTTTACAAGTTAAACAACAATCACTTAATTTAGAAAATGAAGAATTAAGAAAAGATTTGGAAAAATCAGAAAAAGAGAAAAATGATTATTATAATATTATTTTAGATAGAAAGAAAATAATAAATTTCCAAGATAATAATATAAATAATTTCTCAAATAATGAAGAAAATCCTAATATGGAAAATAATAATTATGAGAATGAAAATCAAAGATTAATTCAAGTTATAGAAGAAAATAAATATCAAAATGAATATAATAAAAATATTTATAAAGAAATGAAAGAAAAATATGATAATTTTATTCAAGAAAAAGAGAATTATGATAATATGATAAATGATTTAACAAATGAAAATAATTTTTTAAATAATGAAAATGTTAAATTAAAAAATATTATAAATGAAAAAGAAAATAATTTAAATCATATAGAAAATGAAAAAAATGAAAATGAAAATAAAGTAAAAGAACTTCAAATAGAAAACAATACAATGAAAAAGAATTTAAATTACATAGATTTATATAATGAAATGGAACAAAGAAAAAATAATGAAATAGAAGGATTACAAAATGAAATAAATTCTTTAAAAATAGATATAAAAAACTTAAAACAAAAAAATAAAACAAATGAAGAAAAATTGTCAAATTTAAAATATGAAAATACTCAATTAAAAACAGAAAATTCAACATATAAAAGTGATTGTGATCATTTAACAAAAATATTAGAAGATTCAAATATTGCAGTTCAAAATGCAACAAATAAAGAAAATAATATAAATAATATAATTAAGAGATATAAAAAAAGAATTGATGATATTATTTTAGAAAAAGAAAAAAGTGAAATAAAAATAAGAATGCAAGATGAACAAATAAGAAAATTATCTAATGAATATTCTAATTTATTAAAAGAAAAATCAGATAATTTTGATATTTTAATAACAACAACTAAAGATAAATATGATGAAATTATTCAGTCAAAAGATGATGAAATTAATCATTTAAAAGCAGAAAATTTATCTTTTAAAATGGAAAAAGATAAATATTATACTGATTATAAATTAATTAAAAGTGAATATGATAAAATTAATAATATTTTCCATAATGAAAATGAAAATTATATGAGAAAATATGAAGAAAGTAAAAAAGATTTAAATATTGCAACTTCGAATTATCAAGAAAAATTAAGTGAATTAAATATTAAAAATGATAAACTAGAAAGTGAAAATAATAATTTAAAAAACCAATTATTAAGTTATGTCTCTTCTGAAAGAAGTAGATTAGATGAGATAAATAAATATAATCAAAATGAAATAATTTTAAAAGATCAAATAGGAAAACTAAAAGAAAAAGTATCTTTTTATACAAAAGAAAATAATAATATAATGAATGAAAAAGATAGACAGAATAAATTATATGATTTAAAAGTAAAAAATTTAAAAGAAAATTATGAAACTAAAATAATAACCCTTGAAAATACTATTAATTTCCAAAAAAATCAATTAGCTTCTGTTGAACAAAAAGCTTATGACATGATGAAAAGACAAGAAGGATTTACTGAGAAATTAAAACAAGAATATAATAATACAATTGATTATTATGAAAATTTAATTGCTAATATTACTAATAATACTACTATGAATTTAGATGAACAATCTCCTGGAAATGATGAGTAATTTATTTATTTAAAAATAATTTTTTTTTTGTTGTTTTTAAAGTATTAAAGTTTTTTTTTTGAATGAATATTATTTTTTCTTTTATTTCTATTATTTGATTTTTTATTATATTTTTTAAATATAGTATGAATAATAAAAAAAATGAATTGATTGAAACTGATAATCCTATTAGTATTGAAATAGTAAATAATAAATTAGATGATAATGGAAATTTAAATGTAAAAAATAATTTAAATAATGATAAAAATGAAGATATTGAAAAAGAAAAATTAGAACAATTTTTAAATAGAGAAAAAGAATATAAATTAATAATAACTAACTTAGAAAATGAATTAGAAGAAGAAAGAAATAAATTTGATAATTCAAAATTAAAAGAATCTTCAGATTTAATTGTTAATATGTTAAAAAATGATATATCCAAAATTAATAATGAAACAGAAGAAATTTTAAAATTAAATATAATTCAAAGAAAAAAATTAGAAAACGTAGGAAAAGAAATTGATTTAAGATTAAAAAAAATAAATTTAAAAACAATCACAAAAAAAATAAAAGAGGAAAATTTAAAAAAATTAGAATTAAAAAATAATAAAAAAAGTAAAAATAAAGAAAATTATATTGAAAAAGAATCAGAAGAGAAATCAGAAGATATAAAAAAGAAAGATAAAGAAATTGAAAATATAAAAAAATTAATTTTAATTTTACAAAAAGAAAATGAATTATTAAAAGAAAAATGTAATAATACAAATAATTATAATTTTCAATTAAATTTAAGCTCAAATAGAAAAGAAAAGGAATTAGAAATAGAAAAATTGAACAAAGAAATTAAAATAGTAAATAATAAATTAAAGGAACATTCAAAATGCAATTTAATAAAAGAAGATTATGAAAAAAAAATTAAATTTATTCGTGAAGATTTACAATTTGAAAAATCTAAAAATAAATATTTAAAAGAAAAATTAACTGCTTTAAATCAAAAAATAATTAGATTATCTAATCTTAATCAATCAAATAATAAAAAAAAATTTTCTAAAATGAAAGGAAGTTTTTCTCAAAAAAATATTTTTTCAACAAATATTCAAATTGATAATAAAAATCATTTGATAATAAAAAAACAAGTTAAAGAATTTATAAATCCATTATCAATAAATATATCATATTTAACTCAAAATGAACTTAATTATTTATTTTCTGCTTTAAATAATGATAAAATATTATATGAAAATTTGTTAAAAAATTTTAAATTTTATGAAAAAAAATTAAAAGCAAAAGAATTAGTTTTAAAGCAAAATTTAAAAGAAAAAAATTATATTAAAAATCAACTTGGAGAAAAAATAAATGAACTTCAATCAAAAAATGGAGAATTTTTAATTCAAAGAGATATTTTAACTTCTCAAATTAATGAATTAAAAGTTTGCAAAAATTCATATAATAATAAATTAAATAATTTAAATAATCAAATAAATTCTATTTCAGAAGAAATAAAAGAAAAAGATAAAAATATTAAATTATTATCTAGTCAATTAAAGGCAATAAGAGATTTGATAAATAATTCAAATGCTCAAAATTATAGTAAAAATGTTCAAAATTTTATAAATAATATTGAAAATGATAGTAGAAGTTCTATCAACAAAAAAATAAAGAATAATAAAATGAAAAAAAACTTATCTAATAATGATTTAAAAAAAAATAAAAATAATAGAAATGAACATCAAATAAATTTTCAAATTAAAGTAAATAAAAGAAGTAATTCTTTAAATGAAGATTTTTTTATCACAGATAAAAAAAAATAATTTTTTCAAACAAATAAACATTTAATAAAAATATGTAAATAAAATATTAATTTTTTTAATTGAATAATAATAAAATAATAATTAATATTTTATTTTCTAAAAAGTAAAAAAATAGCAAAAATATTTTTTCAAACTTTCACAAAAAAAAAAAAGAAAAATATTATTTCAATTTAAATCTTTTTATTTTCCCTTTTCCTTTTTTTTTAGAATCTAATAAAATAATCTTTTCTTTTTTTTCAGAAGTAAAATTAGTTTTATCAATATTTTTATTTTTCCTTTTATTTCCTAAAAAATTTCTTTGTTGAATTTTTGGAGTAAAATAAGAAATATTAGAAGAATGATCTTTTTCTTTTTCATAAATTAATTGATTATTTATAATAGATAAAACAATACATCTATTTTCTTTTAAATTATCAATATTATTATCACAATTATGACAATTCACACATCTACATTTTGAAGTACATTTATTTCCTCTTCTAAAACAATCACAATATTTTTTATTACAATTTGATTTTGAACAAGTACATTCTTTTACTTTTATTTTTCTTATACTATTTTTATTTTTTTTTTCCATATAAAATGATAAACTATTATTTAAATCATTGTTTTTACAATCTTTACAATTACAATTTATACAATATTTTCCTTGTGAAAAACATTGACAATAATTTTTATTACATCCTGTTTTTAAACATGAACATTTATATATTGAATCATTATTTTCATTATTTATACTTTTATTATCTCTATTTTTATTCTCAGTGAAGTTTAATTCATTATATACTTTATTTTTTAATTTTTCTTCTGGTTTTACAAATAAAGAAGAAACTATTGTTATTTTTTTATTTATTTTATTATTTTCATTTATTTTCTTCTCTTTTTCATTGAAAAAATTTTCTCTATTTTCATTTTCATTAAAAATTGATCTTCCTAAAATTGGATTATTTGAAAAAATTTTTTGAAAATTTTTTTTTAAATTTATTCTTTGAGGAGTTTCAATAAAAGGAGAAAATTTAAGAAAAGGAGTTATTGGTTTATTCCTTATATTTTTATCATCTGTAAAAATTGGAGAAATTTTTATCATTGATGAAAATCCTTCAATACTATTTTTTAAATTTTTTATTATAAAATTAATTTATATACCTCTTTTTAGATATATTTGAAGATAAAGCATCAAATAATTTTGATATATTTGATTTTATTTGATTTTCATCATTTTTTATCTCTTTTTTTGATAAACTTATTGGTGATGGTTTATATAAATTTTTAGCTTCTACATTGAAAGAATTGTTCATTTGTTTTTTTTTTTTTGATGAATAATACAATTATTTTTTTTTTTGGGAGAGTTTTATTTATATGAAAAATTAATTATTTTTATATTAAATTTATTTAATATTATAATTAATGTTATTTTGATATTGGATATATTTTTTGTAAAAATTTTTAAAATCAATAGGATACCAATTACAATAATTATCATATATTAAACATTCTTTGATTATTTTTTCTTTTTCTGTTCCTTCAATAACAAAAATTAACTTTTGATAAAGTGATTTATAACTTCTAATATAATCCAAAATATTATTTATTTTTTCTTTTAAATCATCATTATTTTCAAAAAGTAAATTTTCATTATCATTAACTTGTATATTATCCAAATTATCAACTTGAAAGAAACTTTGAATAATTTGGACATCAGTTAATTTTCTAAAATATAATATTAAATAAAATCCATTATCAATTAAATAAAAACCATTATTTTCCAAAGAAGAAAATTCTGGCGGAATAATTTCTGGTAAATTTGGAATTCCTGTTTCATTATTTATTAAACCTAAATTTTCATCAATTAATATATTATGCAAAGGATAAATATTTGGAAAAATAAAAGGAAAAACTTCTTCATTTGAAATTTTTTGAATTCTTATTCTATAATAATTTGATATATCTATATCAGATTTATTATCTATTTCCTTAATATTATAAATTTTATTTTTTAATAAACCTAAGAAATATATTGGTAAATTTTGTAAATTTTGAGTTAATTCTTTTTGATAACATAATTTATAAAAAGTAGTAAAAAAATTTAACATTCCTGCTTTTAGAAAAGAATAAGAATTAGATAAACTTTTTATTTTAAAAGTTTTGTCAATTCCCATTTTCATATACATACATATTAAACTTTCAGAATTTATTGCACTAAAAATATCATAAATATTATCAGTTAAAGGTATACTTAAATTATGTATTCTAATTTTTTTATTCCCATCTCCAGAAGAATATAATAAAGCACTTTGAATAAATAAATAATTATCATAATCACTTATATCATTTTTATAATCATCATTATTTTTATTATTATTAATATTAACATTATTAATAATATTCTCATTGAAATCAATTGTTATTTGATATGATTGTTCATTATTAATTGAAGGACAAATAAATATTTTTGCTGTATTATTATTTACATAGGAAACTAAAGTTGGAGTAAAAAAATTTTGTATATTATATCCATGGCTTAATCTAATTCTCATTTCACCTTCATAACAATTAAATCTTGATAAACTTTTCTTAATTTGATTAAATAATTTATAATAATCTTCTTCATAATTAAAATTTTTAAATAAGTAAATTGTACCATTAGAATATTCACATAATTGATTTAAAGTTAATAAATCAATATCTTTATTACAATTGGCAAATAAATCAATTGATAAATTACTTTTAGTTAATAATAATCCAATTTGACATAATTGTTTTCTGTCATGAGTAGAATAATAATTTAATTCTTTATTATTTGTATTTTGATTTTCTCCATTCATTTTTGGAAGTTTATTTATATTATTACTACTTGAAAAAATAAAAATATTTCCACCTAATTTTTCTCCAATTAAATAAGCACATTTAATACTATCAAATATTTTATTACTATCTTTTATAGTATAATTTTTATTATTATTATTTATATTTAAAAATTGAGCTGATATACAATCAATTATTTGTAATATTTTATCTTTTTCTTTTTCCAAATCAAAAATTAAATTTTCAGAAATTATTGGTAAAAAAGGTTCTTCATCAGTAACATTTAAAATTTGAGGTTGAGTTGATTTTTTATTAAAAGAATAAAATTGAATATCAGAATTATAAGTAATAAAAGAAATTTTAGTGAAAGAATTATTAAAAAATAAATTATTATTAATTGCCTCTTTTAAACTTTCAATAATAGAAAATAAATAATTTGAATTAATAGAATTTAAAGAAGTATCAATAACAAAAATAAAAAAAGATTTATTTGGACTTCTTTTTCCCCAATAAGATTTAGAAGTAATAAATTCATAAGAACTATTACATAATTCAATTTTTGAATCACAATCAATTCTTTTATTATTTTCATTTAAAGGTTGATAATAAGAATTATCAGTTTTATTTATAAAATTACATATATGACAAATATAATTATAACCATTATCAATAAATTTAGTAAAAGGACAAACATAAGAATGACAAAAAGGATTTTTACATCTTGGAAAATTCATTTCTTGATAATAATCAATTATTGGAATTTCTTCTCCATTTAAACTTAAAGGAGTTAAATTTATTCCTAAAAGAAAAGGTAATTCATTTATTATATTTTTATTTTTAGGAAAAATATTTGTTATTGGATTTATATAATAAGATGAACAATTATATTTTTGATAATCGTTGATATAATCTATTTTAATATTTTGTAAGGTTTGTTTTTCTTCAATAATGTAATTTTTTTTGAAATTATTTATTTTATTATTTTCATTTATATTATTTTTTGAAGGTTTATTTATTGGAGATTCTAAGTTATTGTTTATTTTTGTTTCTTGATTTTGATTTGAAAAGGGATTTGTCCTTATCATATTTATTTAAATTAAATAATTTTTTTTCTAATATTTAAATAAATATTTTATTTTATTTATGTTTTTTTTATTTTATTACAAATCTGATTTATTTTCATCTTTTTTCTCTTCTTCTTCTTTCTTATTATTATTATTATCATTATCATTTTTTTCATCTTGTTTATTATTATTTTCATTAGTATTATTTTTATTTTGTTTTTCCTTTTCTTCTTTTTCTCTTAATTTTTCTTCAGTAATATTAACTTGAACAAAATTTCCATGTTCATCATATTTAAACATAGTAGCTCTATCATATAATTCATCATCTTCAAATTCTTCATCACTATCACTATTATTACCTAAACTTCCATTATTTATCATTTCCATTAATTTTTGTTTCATTTTCTCTTTTTTTAATCTTTTTCTTTCTTTTTCTTCTTCAGTTTCAGGAACTTCCCATTTTTTTTGATATTCTTCTTTAACTAAATTAACTTGATAAACAAATCTTTGAATTTCTTGAGTAAAATTAAAAAAATCTAAATGACCATAATAAGAATAATTAACTTTCATATAATCAATTTCACTATCATCAATTCCACTTATATTAACTATTCTAGTTAAATTATTATACATTAAATTAACTAATGTATCATTAATATTTTCAATACAATTTTTTATCATATTCATTATTATTACTTCTTTCATTCCTTGTCTTCTTAATGAAATATTTTGAGTTAAATTACCTTCTATATATTCATCTTCAAATTCTGATAACATTGATGCTAATTCTATACAAGATAAAATTCTATCTTTTTCAAATATTGTTAAATTATCTGCTCCTTCAAAATAATTATAATATGTTTCATTTGTATTATTTGTATCATTTATTGAATGAATTTCATTTAAAAATTGTTCTAACATATCTGTCTCGTTTTTATCATCTGTAATATTTGTATTATTTAATGTATTTGTAATGTTCTCTTCTTGGGATTTTATTGTATTTATTATTAAGGTTATTAAAATTAGTTTTATCATTTTTTTTGATATGAATAATTTATTTATGTGAATTATTATATAATAATTTATTTATAGTTTTTTATGAATAATTTCCATAGTTTTATCAAAGTTACATGTAGTTATTTAATTAGTGTGTAATAAAATTATATTGTTTTTTTTTTCATAATTGTATTTTTTAAATTTTTGATTTTTTTGCAAAAGATAATTTAACAATAAATTATCAAACAAAGAAATAAATATTTATTATTTTTATAATTAATAAATGAATATTATTTACATTTTTTTTAACCAATATTTGTGGGATTTACTCTTTACTTCATCATAAAGAAAAATAATTTTTTATTCTACAATTAAAAAATCTTAGTGTTTTATTTCATGTAAAAGCTCATTATCCAAGATTAATTTAGATAATCTTTTTCAAAATTGATTATAATTTAGTTATTTTTAATTGAATACCTTTTTATATATCATTTAATTTTTTATTTATATATCTATTCAAAATCTTTAAATATTCATAAACAATATTAAATAATTTCCTCAAAATACCATATGAACTAAAACTAGAATTTTCTTTTAATTTAAATAATCAAAAAAAATTTTATCTTTTGAGTATAAGAAATAATTAATCATATATTAAGATTATTAAAAATATTGAAATTATTGATATATTTTGAACGATATTTTATATCTTTTTTAAAGATTTATGTTTTTTATTTAAATAATTGTTAATAATTTATTATCTAATAAATTTTTAATACTATTTCTGCACATTAAACTTTTTTCCTCTTCATCTAATATAGCGTTATTTTCTTTTAAAAAATTAATACAATCTTTTTGATTGTTAAATAATAATTTTTCTTGAACATATATTATTGGAATTGTAGTAAAATAACCATAAGACATTATTAATATTGACAAAAGTCTTAATTTTGGAAAATAATTTTCAAATAATTTTTTTTCTTTATCATTTTTTAATTTAAATATTTCTTTAATTGATTTTATATAATTATTTTCATTTATTAATTTTATAATATTTAAAATGTCTTTTAATTTTATTTTATTTTCTTTAAAATTCTTTGTTTTTAAAATAACTGATAATTCCTTATTATTATAAATTGAATTATAAATTAAATAATATCTATAAAAATGAATAAAATTTTTATTTGGAATAAAAGGATATAAATCATTCATTAAATAACTTATTGAAATATTAAAATTAGGAATATCTTTATTATCAATTGCCAATTCAACACTTTTTTCATAAACTTCAATACAAAATTCATTTTTTATTTTTTGAATTATTAATTCTTGTCTTATACTTTTTAATTGACTTATTATATATGAATAATCTTTATTGTCTTTATATTTTTCCAAAACATATTTAAATGATTCTTGAAGAGTATTTAAATCTCTATAATTGTATTTATTTAAATTTGAACTTAAATCTAATCTTTCAAATTTTTTTTCTAAATTATTTTGATTTGACATTTGTTTTTTAAAAATTATTTCAGAAATTAAAATATTTTATCAGACTAAAAATGGAATCAAATCACAAAATTTCTTTTCAAAAAAACAATATTTTTGTGGAAATATTGAATCAAAATGATAATTTAATAATTTCAATAAAAAATGAATCATCAATTTATAAAGAACAATTTACAAAAAACCAACTAATTAATATAAATAAATGGTTTTCTTTATTTGATTCTATCAATGAAATGTTAATTGATATAAAACATTTAATTGATTCAAATGAATATGAGATTAAAAAAGAGGATAATATTTATAATTTAATTTTAAAAATTTCAAAGATTGAAAGTAAATATGTAATAATTCCAATAAAAGAAAATATATTGAATAAAGATGAAATAATAAATTCTTTATTTATATCAATATCAGAAATTAAAGAAAAATTAAATGAAAAAAAAATATCAGAAAATCAAAATTTAGATAATATAATTATAATAGAAAAAATAAAAGACTTTGAAAATGGAATAAACAAAATTAATAATTATATAGACAATAAATTTTCTGAATATGAAAAAAGATTGGATTTTATGGAATATAAATTTATATCATTAAAAATAGCAAATGAAGAACAATTAATTTCTCTTCAAGAAAAATATGACAAAAAAATAATAGAATTAGAAAATATAATAAATAAAAAAATAAATCCTAGTTTAGATGAAAATAATAATTTAGAAAATGAGGGAAAAAATAACAGAAACTCTAAAAATATAATAAATAAAGAAGAAAAAGAGGAATATTTAAAATCATCAATAATAAAATCAAAAGAAGAATTGAATTTAATATACAATAATATATCAAAAGAAAATAAATTTAAAATAGAATTATTATATAAATCATCAATTGATGGAGATGAAGCTTCAAATTTTCATAAAAAATGTGATAATATACCAAATACAATAATATTAATTAAAACAAAAAGTGGAAAAAGAATAGGAGGATTTTCTTCTGAAATATGGGAAAATTCTCCTTATACTTGGAAAAATGATAATAAAGCTTTTTTATTTAATTTAGATGATATGAAAATTTATAAAACAAATAATAATGGAAATAGAGCTATTTTATCTTACTCTTATCTAGGTCCTACTTTTGGATTTGGTTATGATTTATATGTTCCTGATAAATTTTTAAAAAATTCAGCTAAAGATTTTATGCATCATAAAGGTTCTTATTTTGAAAATAAAGAAGATTATCAATTAACAAATGGTGAAAACAATTATGAAATTACAGAAATGGAAGTTTTTAAATTAATATGATAAAATAATTAATTATCTATTATATAAATAATTTAAAATAAATAAATTATTTCTATAAATAACATAAAAAAATAAAAATAAAAAATAAAAAAAATGTTAAGAACAAGAAACAATTCAAAAATATATTTAAAAACAAATACAGAATATTCAAATCCTCAATCATCATCATCATCAAAAGCATCAACACCATATAATCCATCAATATCTTCATATTCTCATAATCCAAATATAGATAAATATTTTTATAATAATCAAAATCCAAATCCTTATGTAATTCCACAATATAAAAGAATGCAACTTTTACAACAAAGATTAAAAGCTTTAGAAGATCAAAATAATGAACAAAAACAAAAAATTTTAGAAATGATGGAAAAAGAATATGAAAATAGAACAAGATATCCAAAATATACTATAATACAAAATACTCCTTTAACTTCAAGAGAAGAAATTATTAATAAAATATTAGAAAAAAAATTTGGACCTAATTATGTTCATAGTACAAATTTTCCTATTGTAGCTTATAAAAATGATATTGAAATTAATGAATTAATTGCTTCAACAGGAGCAGAATTATTAAAACAAAAAGAACAAAAAGAAAAAGATGAAATAAAAAGAAAAAAATTATATGAAGATTCTGGTTCAATTTATGAAAATAATAATAATAATAATAATGGAATTAATAATAGAGCTTTATTAAATATGCAAAAAGAAAATTTTGAATTAAGAAATAATTTACAAAATATGGTTGAATCAATGAAACAAGTAAAAAATGATTTAGAAAATCAAATGGAATCAGTTTTAAATAAACAAAAATTAACAATAGAATCATTAAGAAATATAATAGAAAAAGGAGGTAGTAAAAAATTAAAAGCATCAATGTATAATATATTAGAAAATAAAGATATAGATTTATCAGAAATATCAGATGAAGATAGAGAATTTAAAGAAGTTGAATTACCTAAAATAATTCAAGAAAAAATAGATGAAAATGAAAAAAAAAGATATAAAGAAAATTTACAATATTATAATAAAGAAGAATTAAATAAAAGAAAATCTGAATTACCTCCAATTGATCCTTTTAATAAAAGTAAAAGTAGTAAATTAAATAGTAAAAAATCTGAAAGTAAAAAAGAAAGTAAAAGTAGTAAAAATAAATTAAGTGATATTAATGATGAAGAAGAAAATGAAAGTGATGATGATGATAATAAAAAAAAAAAGAAGAAAAAAAATAAAAATAAAAATAAAAATAAAAGTGATAATGAAGAAAGTGAAAGTGATGATGATGATAATAAAAAAAAAAAGAAGAAAAAAAAGAAAAATAAAAAAAAAAAAGATAAAAAAGATAAAAAAGGAAAAAAAAATAAAAAAGGAAGTGATGAAGAAGAATTTGAATTTTCTGATAAAAGTGTTGAATTAAAAACTGAACATGAAAAAGATAAAAATGAAGAAACTGATTCTAAAAAAGGAATTGTTCCTTTAATTGATCTTCTTGAAGATTGGGATTAAAATTATTTCAAAAAATTAAAATATATAAATTAATATAAAAAAATAAATCAAACATATATTAATTTATAATAATATAGAAAGGATTATTGTAAATAAAAGAAATATATATTTTTCCTTTTTTTCTCTAAATAAGTTAAAAAGTAAATATAATTGATATATTTAAAAAAAAAAAAGTAAATTTTAAAATTTAAAGGAAAATAAATTAATTTATAAATAATATTTATTTTATTTAACTTAAGTAATAATTTAATATTATAAAAGAAGCAAAAAATAAAATTGAATTTCCAACTTGTTTTTCATAGGCTGAATTATATCCTTTAACAATTGTAGGATACATTGCTAAATGACCTAAAACTACTGATAAAACAGCTGCAACAAAGAATTTTAATATAAAAAAATTCCAAATTAAATATAAAACAAAAATATTAAAAAATATATATGAATAATTGACTATTGTATATATGATAAATTTAGATAAATTTTTTTGTATTCTTAAATCAAAATCTTCATCTTCATCATCATCTTTAATAATATCTCTATCTTCTTCATAAAATTCATATCCTTTTCCTAATTTTATTTTTACATATTTTCCTTCATAATATAATAAAAATTCAATATATAATTCTACGAATATTAAATAAATAATTCCTCCTGGAATAATATAAATTATAGATGTAATTTTATATTTTAAAAAAAATTCTATTAAAACTAAAATAAGAAGAATTAAAGTATTGGCAATTATTAAAATACCAATTATATAACAAATAAGTGGAACCATATTTTTATTTATTTTTAAATTTAGTTTTTAAAAGTTTAATTAATTTTTCCAATGGGAGTAATTGGAAATATTTCTTTAAAAGAATTATCCTTATTTTTTTTTATAAATATAATTTTACTTTTTTTAGGAATAATTATTTGGTATTATATATGGGTTAAAAAATATGGTATTGAAATACCAAATCAAAAATTAAATCCTGATGAAGATTTATCTTTTATGAATTCAAAAGATTTTTTTGTAGTAGTTCAAAAATTATTTGAAAGAATAAAAGAATTTGATGAATCTTATTTTTTAAATACATTAGGTTATGAAGGTTATATATATTTATTATTTGAAAGAAAATTATTAAATTTACTTATAATGATATTATTATTTAGTTTAATATTTAGTGGAATAAATTTATTTTTCACAGAAAAAAAAGAAGGAAATTTCTTATCTAAAATAGAGCATTTTTTAACAAGTAATAATGAAATAAATGATATAACAGTAATATTTCATTTAATATCAATAATACTTTATTCATTTCTTCACATAAGATTTTTTTCTCAATTTAAAAGAGAAATATTATATCTTTATTTTAATAGATTTGATAAAATGAGTAGAGTAAAAAATTCAGATTGGTTAAGATGTAGAACTTTACATATAAGTGGTTTAGGACCAAGAGAAAGAAATAATGAAAGTTTAATTGTAAAATTAAATTATTTTCTTCAAAAAGAAGATATAGGAAAAGTTATAGATATAAATTTTATTCCTGATTATAGAGATATTATAAATTTAGATAAAGAAAGAAGTAAAATAATTAATATTAGTAATTTAATTGATAGAAGTAAACCAAGTTGTTATTTTAAATTATTTTTTCCTAAAATTTATAAAAGTGAAGAAAGTGTAAAAAATGAATTAAATATATTAGATGAAAAAATACAAAAATTAATTAAAAAACCTGTTTTTTCATCAGGACATGCTTTTGTATGTTGTGATTCTTTATTAACAGCAAATGAATTAATAAAAGGTTTTAAAGAAAATACATATAAAAAATTATCTATTAAATTAAAAAGTATTATTGAAAATTTTAGAAGAAGAAATTATACTCGAAATATAGTTTTATCAAGTAATGGTTCAGGAACTTTTGGAAAATTTCAAGATGAAGAAATTTTAAATGAAAATGATATTATTAATCAAGAAAAAATAAATTTAAATATTTTAGTTGATCAAATGATTGAACCTTTTGATATTATTTGGTTAAATGTTGGTGGTGATAGAGGATTATATATTTTTAGAAGAATTTTATGTAATTTATTTATAGTAATAATATTAATTTTATTAACTTTTTATACTTCTTTTATTTCTAGTCAAAAAGTTGTTGATTTTTTAATTTCTAAAAAAATTAAAATATTTATTTTAAATTTTCCTTATGGTTATATTATTTTAACTTATATTCCTCCTTTATGTTTATTAGTTATTAATTTAACAATTAATGTTTTAATTACTTTATTATGTAGATTTGAAACTCATTATACTCATAGTAATTATCAATTTGCTGTTTTCAGTAAAAGTTATATTTATTTCCTTTTTAATTTATTTATTATTCCTGGTTTTACTTTGTCTTTTGATACTTTATATTATATTTATATTAAACAATTAAAAATAGAAGATTTAGTTAGTAAAGTTTATTTTAGTAATGTTTCTTATTTTTTTATTTGTTTAATTATACAATATGGAACAATAACTTCAATATATTATTTAAATAGAATAAATGAATTATTGATTAATTCTTTTTCAACTTTTATAACTTTTTATGATAGACATTTTATGAATTTAGAAGGTCCTTCTCATAGAGAAGAAAAAAGTTGTTTTTTTTTTGGTTTTTTTTATTCATTAATATTAGTTTATTATACAATTACTTTAGTTTTTTCTTCAACAATTCCATTAATGGTTTTAGCTTCAATTTATATGTTTATTATTAAACATATTGTTGATAGTTATTGTATTATTGTTGCTCATGGATGTGAAATGGATAGTAATGGAAAATTAATTAATACAATTATAAATTATTCTTATATTAGTTTATTTATTTTCCATTTATGTATGATTTCTCTTTTTTTTGTTAAAAAACAATATACAGCTGTTATTATTATTTCTTTATTATTTGTTTTTTGTATTTGGTATTTTTATTATCAGTATTCTGATTATATTTTTGATATTTATAAATTTCATGAAAGATTAATTAATTATGATAAATTACAAGGTGAAATTGGAAGTAAGGAAATTAATGATTGGAGAAATAAATTTAGACATCCTTTGGTAATTCCCATTTTTTCATAAAAATAAATTTTTCAATATTTAAAATATTTGATATAAAATATATTATAAATATATTTATATTAATTCTAAAATTTTTTGGAAATTAAATTACAATTCACTATAATATAAAAAATATTTTTTAATTATTTATTAAACTAGGTTGTATTTTATTCATAAAGAATTTATATATATTTGAAAAAGAACATTTTTTCTTTATATACACATCAAGGTAATTAAATGATAATTTATTATGGATTCTATTTCTTTTCTCATTTTGAATAGAATTATATTGTTTTATTGTTAATCCTTTTCCCAAAACAAAAGTTTGTTTATATAAATTTCTAATAACAAAAAGCATTAAAGGTAAATTTGCCAATAAAATAATAGTTGTTAAAGGATGATAATAACTTGGAAATTGTTTCTCATTATATTTATATTTATTCACATAAAATATTGAATTAAAAATTAAAATAGGAACTGAACTTAAAACAAAAAAAACTTTAATTCTAATAATTGAAAAATAAAATAATATAATGAAAAGACAAAAAGAAACAATAGAAAAAACAAGAAAAATTTTATAATCAAAATATAAATTTTTACTAATTTCAAAATCAAAGAAAACAATAACATAAATAAAATGATAAATAGAAGAAAATTGTATTAAAATAGAAACAAAAGTTCCAAATAATAAAAATAAATAAAAATTTTTATGATTTCTTAATCCAACACAATTACTAATATAAAAACAATGATGATCTAATTCTAAAATACAATTATCACAAATTTTACAATGAGAAGCTTTTGGAGGTCTCATAATATTACATGTTGAACAAGGTTTTTTTAAAAAAATTAAAGGAATATTATTTATTAATTCTCCTGATGATGTTGTTTTTATTTTTTCTGATGTATTATTATGATCTTTTATTATATTTGATACAGTTGGTAAAATATCTTCTTTTACAAATATTAAACTATCATTATTATTTGTATTTGTTTTATTTTCTTCCATAAATGGAAATATATATATTGTTTTTTTATTATCTTTTTCTATTATTTTTTCTATACTGTTTTCTTGGATTTCTATATTATTATTTTCACTATTATTTATATTTATTGAAATTTTTTCTTTTGATTTTTTTTCTAATTGTTTTTTTTCTTCTTCTTTTTTATTTATTGTAAATTGTGATGAATTTCTTGGAATTATTCCTGGTTCTTTTAAAAAGGAGATCCAATAGTTAAAAAACATCACTATAAAATTAAGAAATGTTATTAATATATATATAATTGAATGAAAATCCTTTAATACAATTACCCAAAATATAAAAATAATAATAAATAAACCAGACATCAGAAACACTAATGATAAATCTCTTTTTAATCCTATTACTATTTTTTTATTAAATAAATTTATCATTATATTATTTCCAAACGTTTTATCCATTTTTTCTTCTTTCATTGAAGATTTCAAAAAAAAATTAAATATTTTTTTCAATATTTCTTAAATTAAATATTATAATTAAATTTAATTAATAGTAATCCCTTATATTTTAAATTTATATTTTTAAATTTTAAAACAAAATAAATGAATAGAAATAATAGTTTTAATCATAAATTTAATCGAACTGTATCACATTCACCAAAACAGAATAATTACTGTCAAAAAATTTTAATATCAAATTATATAAAAGCAAATAATAAAATTCCATCATCATTAAATTCAAGTATAAATAGTAATAAAGAAGATCAAAATGAATTATTAAAAATTAAAAATAAATATAGAGAGTTATTAAGAGAAAATGAACAATTAAAATTTATAAATAGTATTCATAAAAGAAGTGGAAGTGGAATTAAAAAAGTTGTTAATACTCAATCTTTAATTAAAAATTTAACACAAGGAAATTTAAAGAAAAATATGATGAATTCTATAAACACAACAATTAATAGTTCAAAAAGAGGATTATCAATTAATAAGAATAATAATAAAAATCAAATTGAAAAAGTAGAAAATAAATATAATAATTATATGAAAAAAGATTATGAAGCAAGTGGAACATTAAGTAATATAAATTTAGAATTAAGTTCCAGTTTTAATATTAATAATAATGCAAGTAATCAAAATATGATAAATAATAATTCAAATACAATTAATAATAATTCAAATAATATAAATTTAGCTCAATTAGTTTTAAATTTTTTAAAACAAATGAAAGAATTACAAGATAATATTTCTAAAAAAGCAAATAATGTTCATGAAATGAAAAAGAATTTTGAAATAAAAAAAAGAGAATTAAGAAAAATTTGTGAAAATATTGTTTTAAATAATAATTCAAATCCTCATATTAATACAAATAATTCTATTAATATTAGTCCAAGAAGTATTCAAAATAAAAAATTTATTCAACAAACTCCAGAAAAAGATAATAATAATAAACAACAATATGAAGAAATAATTGAAAAATTAAAACAAGAAATTATAAAATTAAATGAAGAAAATAAAATTAAAGAAGAACAATTTAAAAATGAAAAAATAATTTCTACTTTAAAAGAAGATAAATTAAATAATAAAAAAATTCAAAATAAAACTTTAAATAATCAAATAGATAATTTAAAAAATCAAATAAATGAATTAAATTCTTTAATTCTTTCTCAAAAAGAAACAATTGATGGTTTAACTTCAATAAATGAAGCAAAAAGTAAACAAGCAGATAAAAATGAATTTTTAGAAAAAGAAAAAAAGATTTTAAAAGAAAGTAATGATAATTTAATAAAAGAAAATAAAGAATTAAAAAATCAAATTCAAGAAAAAATTGATAAAATAAATGCTTTAACAATTCAATCTCAATTAAATTCTAATAATAATGATAATAGTGAAAAAATAAAAAAATTAGAAAATGATATTTATGGTTTAAACAAAGAAATTACAGATTATAAATTAAAAATAACTGATCATAATAAAGATATTATTTCTTTAACTAGTAATAATCAACAATTAATATGTGAAAAAGATAAAATTATAAGTGATTTATCTAATAATATAAAAGAATTAAATGCTCAAATTGATATTTTAAATAAAGATATTTTAGTAAAAGATAATAATGAAAAAAATAAAGAATTAGAAGAAATTAAAAAAAATTTAGAATCTTTAAAAGAAAAAAATAATGAATTAAATAAAGAAAATAGACAGTTGAAAAATAAAATAGCAGAAATTAAAACTCAATTTATTGCACATGATGAAGATTTAATAAATTTAAAAAAAGATTTAATTGTATTAAATATAGAAAGTAATTCAAAAATAAATGATTTACAAGATAAAAATCAAAAAATTGAAAATATTAAAAATGATTTTTTAAAAAAACTACAATCAAATGATTCAAATAATATAAATAATAAAGATATAAATAAAGATGATATAATAAATCAATTAAATTCAAATATATTATCATATTCAAAATATATAGATTTATTTAAAGAATATAACAAAGAATTTCAATTAAATAAATAAATAAAAAATTAAACTATATATAAAATACAAATTAATATTTATAATTAAAAAAATAAGTTTTTTTCAAAACAAAATTTAAAAAAATAAATTTAATGGAAAAACCAGAGACAGATTTATATTCTTTATCAGTGAATAAAATATCAGAAGATTTAATAGATGGAATAATAAGTGAGAATCCAGATTCATTTTCATTAATAATAGTAGATTCATATAGTGCAAAAATATTAAGTAATTATTATACAATGACAGATATATTAAATAAAGGAATTTTTACTGTTGAAAGTATATATAAACCTAGACAGAAATTTTTAAAATATCATGCAATTTATTTTATTTCTCCAACTAAAAAATCATGTGATTTACTAAAAAAAGATTTTGAAAAAAAAATATTATATAATAAAATACATATATTTTTTACTCATAGATGTCCAGAAGAAATGTTAAATAATTTAATATCAAAAGAAATAATAAATCGTTGTTTAACATGTAAAGAATTTAATTTATCATTTTTAACAACATCAGAAAATGTTTTTGAATTAGGATTTCAATCAGGATTAAAAATATTTAAATGTTCAAATGAAATTAAATCATGTTTAATTCAATCAATTGCAGATAGATTATCAACAGTTTGTGCAACATTAAATATATTTCCATATATACAATATCAAAAAAAATCACAATTATGTTTTGAATTAAAAGAAAAATTAGAACCTATTTTAAAAAAATTAGGTTCTTTAAAAAATATTCCTAGAAAAGGTATTTTATTATTAACTGATAGATCATTTGATGCAAGAACTCCTTTATTACATGATTATTCTTATGAAAGTTTAATATTTGATTTATTAAAAGTTTCTGATGATAAATTTATTGAAGTTGATGGAAAAAAATATAAATTAAGTAATAAAGATGATTTATGGAAAAAATATAGTAAAATGCATATTGCAGAAGTTTTTGAAACTTTAAGTAAAGATTTTGATGATTTTCAAAAAAGTGATTTAAGTAAATTAAGAAATTCAGATAATTTAGAAAGTTTTGAAGATATGCAAAATGCTTTAAAAAATATGAATATGTATAAATTAAAAAGTGATCAATTATCAATGCATATTAAAATTGCAGAAGAAGTTAATAAATATTATAAAGGAAATAAAATATATGATATAATTGAATTAGAACAAGATATTGTTACTGGAGAAAATGAAAAAGGGAAAATATTAAATAGAGATATATTTAAAAATTTTACTTTATTAAAAAGTACAATTGAAAATCAAAGAGAAGATGTAATTAGAATATTATTAATATTATTTTGTTCAATGTCAATAAGTGAAAAAGATTTTAATGTATTATGTGGTAAATTAAATCAAAATGAAGAATCAATTTTTAGAAATATTTCAGTATTAGGAATAGAAAAAAATACAGAAAATAAAACAGAAAGAAGAGAAGGAATAAATACAAAAAGAGATAAAATAAATAGTAATAATTCAATAAATAAAAATATAAAATATTCTACTTTAAGAGGAGCAGGTCAATTTGAATTATTAATTGAAAAAGCAAGTAATTTTGAATTAAATTTAAATGAATTTCCAATGGATGAATTTAATGGAGAATTACCTAAAATTAATAAAAAATTTGGAATGAAAAATTTATTTGGAGGAAAAAAAGAAGATGAAGAAGAAAAAGAAAATTTTGGTAGTTTAATATTTTTTAATATTGGTGGTTTATGTATTAATGAAATATGTGCTATTGGAAAATTAGAAAAGAATGGTTTATTAAATCATAATTTATATATTGGTTCTACTTCTATTTTAACTGCAAAAGATTATATGGAACAATTAGAAAAAATTGAAAATGATTATAATAAAGAAATTGGAAATGATACTTTAAATGATGAAATGAGTGGTTCTATTGGATTAAATGATTCTAATGCTAATAGTGATTCTTCTAGAAGAGAAATATTTTTAGATATTATTGATCAATAAATTTATTAAATTATTTATATTAAAATTAGTTATTTTTTAAAAAAGAAGTTTGGAAATTTTGATTTTTTTGGTTTATATAATTTTTTTAATTTAAATATTTAAAATAAATAAATATAATTTAATTGGATGATTATATAAGAGATTTTAGTTTTTTTATTTTTTCTCCTAATGAATCATAATCTTGAATTCCTGCTCTTATTTCATATAATTTAGTTCCATCTTCTGTTTTTAAAAATAAATAACGATAAAAATCTCTTAAAATAAAAGTCATATAAGAAACACTTCTATTTAATCTTAATAACATTGCTGGAGATAAAATATCTTCTTTATCATTTATTAATGTTTTTATATTTTCAATTTGTTCTAATTTTAATTTTTGAAGTTTTTTTATAACAATTTTTAAAACTAAATCCTTAATATTATTAACATTATATTTAGTATAAATATCTTTGAAAGTATAATGTATAATATTTTTATCTTCAATTTTTGAAATGTCTTCTCCTATAATTAAAAGTATAAATTTAAATACATTTATAATTTCTATTTTTTGTTCACTAGATAATAATTTATTTTCTTCATCCTTTGTTAAAAAATTCAAAGAATTTTGCATTACATTATCTGGAACAAAAGGTTTTATATCATATTTATTTATAATTAAAGTAAATTTTTGATATTCATTTTCATAATCTGAAAGAAGTTGTTTTAATAAGTTTTTTTTATCAAAATTATTATATAATTCCTTATTAATGGAAATAAATTTTATTTTTGATTTAATATTAAAAAATCCAGAATTTAATAAATAATATAATGCTGATATTTTAGGATTTGAGAATTGTTTAGTTTCAAAATTAGAAACTTTTTTATTATTTATTTTATTATTAATATTTTTCTTATTATTACTTCCAAAACTTTCATTACTAAAAACATTTGAATTTTCTTTACTTTTATTTGTACTATTTTGATTTCCAAAACTTCCATTTTCAAAATTAATTACATTATTATTATTTTTTTCTTCAAATGAGCTTTCTTTTTCTTTATTGTTATTTTCCATTTTATTAATTTCATGAACTAAACTTTCTTTAAAATTATTTTGATGATTATCTTTATTAATTATTTTAATATTTTTCCCTAAATTAACATTAGTAATATTTTTTCTTCTTTTTTTAATATTCACTTCAGGAGTTTTTGGTCTTTCAGTTATTTTAGATTTTAAAACAACATGTTTATTTATTTTATTATCATTTTTTTCTTTAATAATATTTTCATTATCATCTTTTTTTTTCTCAATTTTTTCTTTATCAATATGTTTTTTAACAGGAAATTTAATATTATCAGCAGATTTATCATTTTTTAATTTTCTTAAAACAGGTTTTTTAATAACAGTAGAATTAATTAATTTATTTTCATTTTCTGTTTTAATTAAATTTTGAGATTCTTTTAATATATTATCTGAACTTTTTTTAATTTTTATTTTTGAAAAATCTGCTGATTTTCCTAATTCATTTATTTCTTTATTCTCTAAATTTTTTTGCTTTTTATTACTTTTTGTTTTTAATGGATTTTTTGATTTTTTTTTCATTGTTGTTTCTGGAGTTACTGGTCTTTGATTAAAACTTATTTTTGTTTTTATTTTTTCATTTGTTGTATGTGGATTTTTATTAAATATATTATCTTGACTTTTTGTTGTTTGAAGATGATTTTTTATTGGAGAATTTTTTCCTAATATTAATGATAATTCAGGATTTTCTTTTATGAAATTTAAAAGAGATTCTGTTTCTTTTTTCATTTTTATTATTTCTTCTATGTTTTTTTCTACTTTTTTTATTCTCTTTTCTAATTTTTTATGCTCAAAAAATCCTTTTATATTAAAACTTATGTATTCTTTATCTTCATTAGAAATTGACATTTATAATTATAAAATAATTTAAAAATAAAAAAAATAACAAAAAAATACTAATTCAAATAATTAACATTTCAATTTTTTTATCAAAATTTAGTAATCAAATTGATTTTTTCATTTTTTCTTGAAAATATCAAAATATAGTTTTTAATAAATTAAAAACCATTTTTATAATTTATTGGGGATTGGGGATTGGGGATTGGGGATTGGGGATTGGGGATTGGGGATTGGG